>JAUTBV010090399.1:0-18604 GCA_032361325.1 Lepetodrilus fucensis | reverse complement strand
GTCCTTATATTTTGGTATGTTACCATGGAAACAGCTCCATTTGACCACTTTCAAATGAGTTTTTTTCTTGGGAACATCATTTTTCTGATAGAGCGGACACTACTGAACATTTTGGTACCCATGAACAATTTTCCTGGGGGGGGTGGGGGGGGGGTGCATGGTAGGCCTACTCAGCTCCCGGGCTAATAGTACTGTGTGGACGTAGTACATAGGGATGTAAAATTCATAAATTCTGCTCGGAGTTACACTTTGGTCAGACTCTGAAACTATGAACTATTGCGCCTACGTAATTACCCTAATTAGTAATTCCCTTTGACGGATGTTCATCAGGAAATAGTAATAGGCTATGTTTCAGAGGTTGTGCCTTGGTGGGCGGTGATGATTGGAGAGATTTGAAACAACGACACATGTATACAATATTTAATATTTGTAGAGCACAAAGGTGAGTGTTACGTCAACTTCTGTGGTGAAAAGAAACATTGAAAATCCGACAAATTGGACGGTAGGAGCTGAATTATCGTGTCTAGAACCCGTCAACAAGAGTTTAACATAACTAAGCTTGGTATTAACCAATATATAGTAGGCGACATCGTTAAATAATATAATCAATCCACTAAAGCCCGATAGTCTGTTACAGTAAATAACATGTTATATTGCGTTCAGTAGTTATAACAAGTAGGCCAAACACGATCTAATAAAATATTCGTAGCATACAGTTAATGTATATATACAATGCGTGTCGTGTTTCAAGTTAATAGGCTATTGTTGCATTATAAATATACAGTTAGTTTCGCCCATACGCAGTAGGTAATAAGTCATATTTCTAGATTGACTACCTCGTTTTCCTGTGATTGCTTCTATTAGATAACCTATTGACCTAGTGGTAAGTGGCTAATACGCGTGCTTCTGTGTTGTAGTCTAACTTAGAGCAGACATAACATTGATCCTCTTGGTATTTATGAAGATAAATGTTCTCATCAAGGTCATCATCCACCTGGATCTGGCCCCGAGCAAAATATCTTCATCCGGCGGCGATGCAACTCGTTTTGCATTGTTTGCGTCATACTCTACCTATAGTGAGTGAATATGGAGTTTAACGTCGCTGCGGGAATCTTTCACCCATTTGCGACGATACACTATACACTCTTCCATATATTCTAGTCTGGAGTAGCCAAACGCTGTAGATAAAGCATGACTATTACCTATTGTGTAAGAACATCGAACATCAACCGGCTTCTTAATGGAAATCACTGTGATAATGGATGCTTGGCATACTGTCAAGGGTATTGCCGAGCATACTGAGGCAAATGTATATTGGTTGTTTGCCGACTATACCTTCATGATTGTTGTAACGATTTACTAACATAAGTACAAGGAAGAGCTTAAGAGATAACACAACCATGTTGCCACACGGCGGACTAGGTCGTCGTTCTAATGTTACCTTGGTGGAGAATGCTCTTAGGAGCACGTACAGTACAAGCACACACACACACACACACACACACATAGAGGACACACGTGGAGATTTAGGATACTAGTGTTCAGAGGCAGGTACACATATCATGTCATGGTAATCCAAAATGTTCCCTACTGGGTTATGCACATGCAAAGCTATTTGGGCCACCTCCAGTTGCCTTCAGCAGGGAGGAGTTAAGCAATGCTGATTTATATTAGACATCTTCAGATTCTTCACATTCTTTCATGATAAAAGGATGGCTACTGAAATACTGTGCAAATCTCCCCAACTGAAGGGTAATACATTGTATGATGTATATAAGATTTAATCCTCCATCAATACGTGTTCACACCACCTGTAAACAGGCACATTATGACAAAATTGATGTCTGCAGGAAAATAATGACAAAGATTATTACTTTGGTTCCAGGCTCTTTTGCAGAGACTGTTTAATGATGCACAATGCAATTTACAATGTGAACTTATGATGTGAATTATTTTATACAACATGTACAGGGATACATTTTATACATTTACTAGCAAGAAGAGGGGACAGAAAGAATACACATACAAGGAAATAATGGAGAGATGTTGAAGTCTCAATAAATTGTTATACAGACAAGAATAGGTCAGTTTTTCTGTCAATGTTACATAAACATTATTGTTTCAAAAGTATGCAAAAGCAATTAATGTGCTGGTAGTTGTAAAAATGTATAACATCTTAAAAACTACACACATCATACTTTACAAGTTTCAACATAAATAAATAAAAGGAGAAGGATTTTATGCAACATTGACAGGAAAATGCGATCTCTAACGACTGTATTACTGAACTCTTGTCGTATACTTCAGATCAACATTAACGAAACATATATCACATGTAACTAGGATTAACTAAAATATATATAATACAAACTGATAATAAGAGATAACGTGCTGTTGACACATTTAAATAGGTATATATTATATTATTGATGCTGCATTTGGAAGGATATTTAGTACGAATCACTGAAAAAAATTGTAGAAACAGGTAGAAAAAGAAAGCAGAGGTTACATAACTCTGCAGTCACAAGGTGAATAATACCGTGTAAGGTGTAGAGAATGTACCGGACAGTAAAGCTGCCATGCCAATATCCAGTTCATAATTGTATTTATCACACGGCGGACTATTGCCGTGAAATAAAGTGACATATCACTCCCGATTGTTCCAGTGTCTCTTTGTCACAATCACCATGACAACAGGGTAAAATGATGCCATCATATACATTTGTTTGAATCTGGCTCAGTTATCACTGATCACATGATGTATCAAAATAGCTTTAATACTTACAGCATTTGAAATATATTACTATTAGGTGTGTGTAACTGGAAACAGAAATGTTTGAAACGTCTAAACTCTGGATTTCCTATATACTATGACCTACAATTATCTAATTTTCCGTGTATAATAACATTAGAAGCATACTTACAAAAATGCGTATCTATATACAAAAAAGCAGCTATGAACGATCCATATTCCAAAACAGTAAACCCGCATGGAAAATGAATGATTCAGAAAACATGGCCAAAGAGAAACCAAGGTCTATAGTATATACATAACTATTACTACAACTTGAAAGAACATTTCAAACATTTCTGTTACCAGCAAAAGCGTTCTATATACAGCCTATACAACACATTTCTTCTACCCATGTCATCATTCAGCACTCTCTCCAAATTAAAATCTCTTTTTTTTTTTGCTACACATTGTAGTTTGCAAATAATACATCTCTAATAATAATATCATATCGTCAACACGATCAGGTACCATGGTAACCAACATAATGAAGTAATGAAAACCCTCTGGTCTTATCTTGCTAGTATGACTGTTATAAGTGTGCATCTGTACAACAAGGGATACCATCTGCTGAATACCCCAATCAGCTCCCATGAAAACGATAACCTGTCGTTGCCTACTGCATCACATGCTTAAAACCCACAGTTCTGAGATTGTTCAATCCCGCATCAGGCTAAAATAAATCTACACTGAACACCTGCCTTGTATAAAAAGTGTACAAAGGTATGATAAAAACATCATACGATTTGATGAGAAGTAACACAGATATAACTAGGCGTAACGTATGAATAATAAAAGTTAACGTGGTTAAAAGTTAAATACCATCTTATCTTACGACAAAAGAAAACTTACCATACAACATTAATAAAACGTGCACAACCTGAGTAAAATAGAACTGTTACCATGGTAATTACTAAAAAGGATAGCATAATTTTCCGAACATTTAACATGTCTGTCATGATCGTGTTTACATTGTAAACAAGTAACTAAAGTCTAAAATAAGTTAAAATAGTTCCACATACAACATGGAAAGACGAACAGTTACAACAATGATCTACAGTGTGTGAGAGGTATTGACTACTATAGTACTAGTTTGCACAGAGGTAGCCGGCTGACTACTATAGTACTAGTTTGCACAGATGGGCTGCAGGTGAAAACACAGATCTGTGTCGGCGGTATCTTGGTGCACTTCTGATCCACAGGAGCCCCTCAAGTTGGCTGAGCCGTCGTGGAGGGAGGAATCCTCGCTGTACAGCCGCTTGAAGCCGTCGTAGAATTCCTCCTGCTCGTCCAGACTGCTCACTGACACCTTGCGTTTCTTGGACTTGTTCCGGACCGTGTCGGACTTGAACCTGTAGGCCGTCGCACGCTCACCCCTTGTTTCTAGGTACTGGGCGACGACTTCGCGGCACTTGATCAGGTCTTCACTGTCCACCTGTGAAAAACATGAAGACAATTACAAACCCGCTTAGTCATATATTTCTTGATGAGAATAAGGGAATATTTGTTTTGCTACAAAAGCAGACAAAGAAAAATGTTTAACCCATTAAAAAGTTTGTTTAAAAAATAATAATGTTTTAGCACAACTTCAAATTGGTTGCAAAATCTATGAGATATCTTCTTGTTCATTCATCACAACAAAACTGACTTTGGTCCTGCATTGTAAAACAGTTCAAATAAATAAACTAAAAAGTATGAATAAATAAACACCAAATAGTGTTACTGCATACTTCTTTCATGAAGATGCAGTAAAAAAAATTAATTATTTAAAAAAATAATAAGTACAAAACAAATAATACCAAAATGGTATATATTAATAAATTAACCCTCTCCATACTAGAGGCAATCAGAAGATTCAGAGCTACCCTAAAGAGCAGTCCCTGTGCCTAATGCAGCAGGGAGAGGGATAAAAGAAGATAATTCCGTACCTTGGTCATCTTCTGCAGCATGATGATGACAGGCAGCCAGGCGATGGTGATCTGTTCAATCTCCAAACTGAGCAGTGCCAACACCATGGTGACCGGTCGGAACGCATTCAGGTGGTGGCAGCACAGACAGGTGAACAGCTTCCGGGTCAGGAGGGTCATGTGGCCTGAGGGGGTCATCCGAATCAGACAATCCAGGAGGTGGGGATAATGCCTCAACAGCAGGGCGTGGATCTGAGAGACAAAGGCAGAACATTTTGATAAATAGAGTATTAATTCTTGCCCAACTGCTGGCCCATGAATAACATTCAAACAGCTTATTTCCCAACCTAATTAATGACACTTGAAAATGTAGCTTTCATGACTGGTAAACTTTGAACATGGGCTTAACTAGCATCATGCAAACTTTCTTTGTTTGGTCTCACATATTCAGCAGCTATCAACACCACTTACAATGTGAAGAAAGTTGATGGCTGTGACTTGTTTGGGATTCCATCCAAGTTTGTTGAGGACTATTGCTTCCATTCGAAGCACCTCAGATACGGAACAGCCACACCCACTTTTCTTCACCAGATCCACGGTGCTGGGGATCATCTGAAACAACAAGGAATCGGTCAGCATTGGCGAGTCCAGTGGTCAGTGTCAGGTATAAACTGTAAACACTGTGAACCAAGTTTGAAGTATGAGCTGCACTACAGCATAGTCATCACTAATCAGCAGAGCTCTAGATAAGCTTTTAGTGAATTGGGTACAGTACCCACTGCATTGCAACCATTTCCAGTATCGTATACTAGTTCATAGTAAAAGCCTGCTACTATGTACTTTACGATGTACTTGATCGATAATCCTATTCTAGTACTGTATAATTGAAAAATGCAGGATGCAAGACTGAGACAATTCTGGTAAATTAAACCATTTATTAATAAAATTATCAACATTTGTTGATAGTGCCAGATTAATGACATATTATTAGTAGTATGAGTTTCCTATTCATTTCCTATTTGGTTTTAATTTGTAATATTAATCACGTCTACTCGTCCATTAAATGTCTGTTGTTTTTGGAAGCATCAGTCGACAGCCTTTGTGAAAACTATTTCCACTGCTAGTCCTTGATAAAAGATAAGCCATGCGAACCCTATAATCAATGCATGGAGTAATGAGCGCTCTACGCACTGCATCCACATGGTGTCATAGTTCAACGTGAGACAGACAGGCAGTGTTTGGAATGAAGTTGACTGGTTTCATTTCCTCATTACGCAATGACATTTTATGTAGCAACTTCGCGACATATCCGTGGATGTAGCATGTCCCGGCCAATATAGCACATATATATTCCTACAATTTACCTTTGTTATGTTAGTAATCCAAAACAACTTGCAGCCCTAGCCCACTCGAAGGGAAGAGGAAATTTGCTGATACGCAACCCCAATTCAAAGAATTGCGTAATCGTATATTAAAATAGAGTTTTGATACGCAAACCATCAATTTTAATTGGGTTTGTGGAAATTTTAATTGGGTATTTTACGCAAATACACAACTTATCTAGAGCTCTAATCCATTGTACTGAATGTTACAGAAAACCTGCGAGCACTGGCTGGTACTGACAGACCAAGGATGATATCTGCATTGCCATGGTACAAACACTGCATCCTATCATGATAGCATCAGAAAAGCATGTTTAGTGCCTTTGACAAAATGGTGTCTTATGAGTAACCATGACTACTCAGAACACTGTGCTACTGTGAGTGGAACGTCCACAATGTATGCGAAAGCCTAGCCCCGCGATTACTAAACCTTTCTGAGTAAATGTTTGTGCTCAACTCAAGTGCTATGCTAAAAAAACATGACATTTTATGAACAAAATTCTGAGTTGAGTATGAAATCGTACTCAGAAAAGTTTCGTAATCTTGGGCCCTGGATGACCATTTGGATGGTGCTGTAAAACTATGGAATGAAATAATGGTTTACAACGACATAAAACTATGGAACTTACCTGTGAGGAATTTGAATCGAGGCGTCACAAGTCTGACAAACGGAGGGCTGAATGGGTAGTCCTGAGGAAACTGTATCTCCATGTTCAACACGGGCTGCAAGAAAATACATATTATATAACCATAAATACACATAGTCACCACAACATACAATACTGATGGTATGCCAATATATTTTCTTTTCGTAAACTTAGCCAGTCATCTCATTATGCAATATTCTCGACTTTGGAGAGAGCTTTATAAGGGGAATCCCCACATTCCATTCAAAACTTAAGTTACAACTTTCCAAAAGGTAGTCAAATCAGTGAATTGGATATGGTATGAATTAATTCAATTAACTAAGCAGGGATGCATATTCAGAACAGACTACAATTTTATACTTTTTGATGTATAGCGCTACAATAGTCATTCAGCCAATACTTTTTGCTTCGGCTTTTGATCCCGTAGTGTTTGGTAGCAAATAGTCTTCCAACATATAATAATTTACAAACCCTTGTATTATATTTAACAGCATAAGCAGCCAGATCTCTACCAAGACACCCATCGGTGGGGAAATCTTTCAATTCCACATTCTGGAAAAATAATGAAAACATTAGCAACGTTAGTACAAAAGTGAAAATATCAGCTGCTCGGTTCACAGCAGTTCTGAGACTGTTACACTGGCTATCAGAGAGCATATATCAAGTTTAAGTCAAGGTGCTCATCCTGGCTTACCCATAAAAACAGATTATCTCTCTTCGGTTTTGCAACAATACCATAGGATGGGCCGACTTTCAGTATGTTTTTCAAATCTGAAAAAATTATGTGAATAAAAACAATATTTTGCATTCTTTTTTTCTTGAATTCCAAGCAATCACATTCAACTAGAAAACACTACAGCTGATAATTGGTTAGGAATTACTAACATTGTGATGATATCAATGATAAATGCATATGGATCATGCCAATCCTGGGATTCGAACCCGAGTTGTTGGATTAAGAGGTCAACACTCTACCTACTGAGACAAATGGGTAACCCCACTGGCCGAGACCACTAGGAGCATCTTATATCACACACAGCTATATGTAGATAAATAGCTGATCATGATAGTTAAAAATGAAATATACTGGAAGCAGTGATTCAGCTGCAATAAACTTTGTTTCAGACAATTGTCCTGAATGACTAAAACTGAGTAAGAGTTTCGGATATTTTGGTAATAATATAACGTATAAAATAAATCGGCAAATTGCTGATGGGCAGCAAAAACACTTCTGGAAGTTAGGCTCAACGGAAGGGACTGTTAAATTAGATTCAACTGACCTTTCTTAAGTCTATGAACAGCAGCTGCAGTTGCAGGTGTTGTCGAACCAAAGAAATTCTCTTCTGCTTCTAAATCCACGTCACTGCAACACAATAACAGAAATATGTATTAACATTTAATATTGTGTTCAAAATATTATGTAAAACAATTATTATTTGTTATTTTTTTAGTTGGGAGCTAGGACCAGTTAAAGAATTATGTTCACACATGTCATGACTTGCCAGATTACAACAGGTTATGAAACCATTTCAGTTTGATTTCATGCTCAAGCTCAGATTGTATTTATATGGGGATTTTTATGAACAAAACTTAGCATGAAATCGTTCTCAGAAAAGTTTCGTAATCTCTGGGCCTGATGCGGATTAAGAATATGAATGCGGCTGTGAAAATCGGACAAGTGCAAGTAAACACAGCTTTAAAGGCATAATATCACAGATATTTATGGTTCTTTTGGATTAGTTCTTAGCTATAACTGTAAAGTGCATTCACTTGACATACACAAAGTCATGTTTGTACTCCAATGCAACGCCCTTCCTCAAAGGGGAAGTAACTCTAATGTTTGCTTGAATTCTCACTTAGAATAGTAATGCATCACAAACAAGATAAATAGCGGAACGTTCCCGTATTTAACATATTCCCTTATTTAACGTTCCCTTTTATAACTATTGAGTGCTGGGGGATAAGTACCTCAGTAAATAAACACTTTTGGGTGAACAAATCATGCGTAATTAGTCCCAGATCGAAATTTGTGTGTCTATTATATAGGTCAATCAACCGTGATATTATGCCTTTAAGTACAATATTTGCCAACCTGTCATCATCCTGTTTATTACTGGCTGCAGACACGTCTGGATCATCCATGAAGTCGCAGTAGTAGTTGCTGTCATCGTCCATGTCCTCACATTCTTCTTCATTATCTTCTTCTCCTAGCTGTTGTAGAACACAATTACACGCCATTATTAAAACTTGTATTTGTTTTTCTTGCAAGCCTACTGACTTGTTCTGAAGCCACGATCTGGAAGACGACTGCTAGCGATACAATAGCTTATGTTATTTGCCATGATGACTGGTTAGCCAGTTGTTTAACATAATAACATGTTTAGATAATCAATATGATGATTTCTAGTATTTAGCGATATGACTTCTGAGAAATGTAGCATGTAACTTGTTATTATCATCATCTGTCATTATTATTATACAAAACTATTATTATAAGTGTTCAAATGCATTTAGGGGGTCCGGGGCGATTTGAAAATCTGTAATGTTAAAGGTATCCACTGATACCTTTATACACTGATTATAATTGGTAATAATAATATTTTATTATGATATGAACAAAATAATCAGCTAAACATTATTATTAGTAGTATTTACACAAAGTGCATTAGTGGAACAGCTCTGCAAGACATCTCCAATGGTTTTAAGCCTGTTGTCAGTGACGTGTTCGATAGTTGGTTGTAATTTCACAAGTATGTCATCATCATCACTCCAAACATGCTGGAACAGAAAATACAGGTATTCCTGACATATATGAGCATTAATTATTTAATTATCATATAATTCTAACCTAAATAACTTGGATATCTTCACATGAGTGAGTTATTGTTTTATGTTACAGCAGGAAATGCATCATTTCATATACCATGTATACAGCTAGATATGATAGTAAAAGAAATATATATGACTGTTAGAATAGGGTAAAATATTGCTAATTCATAGCGCAAACTTAGCTGCGGTTGTAACATAGTTCTATATCATGATACATTGTGTGCCATAGACTATGATGCCAATAAAATGTAAAACAATAGTAACAGGGCAAAAAACAGGTCTGAGTAATCGCAGCTACGTCACTCCTTGAATTAAAACTTGTGCCTGTGGGCGAAACGACCGTGGACAATACATGGCAAGTAATTTTTCACATTTTTCTACCAGATTGGTTGATTCTCGTTCTGAAAATGTATCCACTGTTCCACCAGTCCACAGTGTTATATGCTTCGATGTAGTACCAAAATATTCGATTGTATTTACTGTTTTCACCAATATATCATTTTTATTTGTTTTTCGTACTGACATTCCTTACCGATATTTCCAATTGAAACAGCCAAGTAACCCGACAACTTCATTTGTTAAACATTATTTACAATCGAATATTTTGGTACTATATCGAAGCATATATAACACTGTGGAACAGTGGATACATTTTCAGAACGATAATCAACCGATGTTTGTAGACAAATTAGAAAAATTACTTGGCCCCTATCCTCCACCTTTCCCCAAAACACCATACATGGACCTATGGATGCCACACTGTGCTGTACACCTACCAATTTTGTTTGTTTCTCTTCAATTCCTACACTGATATAAAACGTAATTCCACTACTTCTGCACTGAAAATTTAGTCTCTTCTGTGACTGATCGACACTAAGTTCAAGACTAGATTCATGTTCGCGGAGCCATTCTCTGGCAATGCCAGTGACATTCTGCACTTCATCTTCCATTGTACCGTTGTAAAGAGACTGATCAGTCAAATGGTTGATACGTTCAAGGTTCAGACAGTTAAATATTCACAGGTTGATGGTTTATAGACGATAGTGAGTGCAATAACTTTGGAGTTTCAATAGTTTCATTATGCCGAAACAGAAAATAAAACTCTCTGTTGAAGTTCCAGAAAAACTTCCCGGAAGTAAATAAATAGCCGCTTACAACGTATTTCATCGGGTTGACATAATTATTTTATCGGCTCTGGTTTTGCATATCAAAGGTAAATATATTTACGCACTACTGTATTTAATTGGATGGATATAGATGCATATATTGAATGAAATATACAGAAAATATCGCCAAAAAGTAAATACAATTTTTTTAAAATGTATTAAAGTGTTATAAGGAACAAGGATAACGTTAAAATGGCGGCCCCACAATCGGAAGCTGACCAACTACGTCAACAAATAGCGTTTTTAACAAGTTCGTTGAGATTCAAATCTACTGATAATTATGGAGAATCGAATGCTAAATCTGATTAAATATTCCTTATGTATTCGTATTTTTTGTAACAGTAAATGTACTGACGATGTGCTAACTGTTAGTCTAGTTATTAGAGGGCACCAGTTATCGTGTATGTTTATGTTTTGTCTTCGGATAATAATTTACCGTAGGAAAGAAATGCTTTCTAACATGTTTAGGAAGGGCATTCGCATTTGACAGTTTAGGGTTTGGCGCTTTTGGTTTCACAACCTTTTTTTCATAAAAATATAAAACCCAAATACTATTGAACATGTTGAATTTGAAATCAAAATTATCCATTATGCTTTAGCTGGTTATATTGAATATCAGACAACACGGCCTGGACAACTCGAGATGAGTTGTCTGAGACAACTCGGCCTGGGCAATCTTGTAATCTAGTATCTGTTAGTTTTAAAGGCATAATATCACATATATTAATCATATTTATGGTTGTTTTGGACTAGTTCTTAGCTATAACTGTAAAGTGCATTCACTTGACATAAATAAAATCATGTTTGTACTTTAAAAAAAGATTTCCACTGCTGTGTTGCTGACAAATATCCAATGCAACCCCCTCCTCTCCCTGATAGACTGCTTCTAAACACACCATTCAAAGGGGAAGTAACTAATGTTTGCTCGAATTCTTTCATCACATACAAGATAAATAGCGGAACGTTCCCTTATGTAACATAAAATATAATTTGTTTTATAACTATTGAGTGGTGGGGGATAAATACATCAGTAAATAAATACTTTTGGGTGAACAAATCATGCGTAATTAGTCTCAGATCGAAATTTGTGTCCATTATATAGGTCAATCAACCGTGATATTATGCCTTTAAGAGTTGAAACTTTTAAGCAATCATTTTTGGAATACTTTCAAACATTTAATCAGAAAAACAGCCAATGCATAGAGCCGATTAATGAAGGATAAATAACAAAGAGACATAACTGGTAGAGTTTCCTCAACGATTCAAATATATGACTGAAAATCTTTCTGATCTTGATATTTAGCCAGGAACAAGACTATGCAGGTTAAAGTATTCATGGTACATTCAAAATAAATGAATAAACAAATAAAATTGCATAAAAACTACATACGCTGCAATATACATCAGAATGAAGTGATGAACTTAAAACAAAATCTGTTAGTAAGTGTTACCTTCTGAAATGATAAGCAGTCTTTCTCCTTCTCATCCTTGAGATCAAAGTCATATAATGCTTGACATTGTGGAAGTTGTGGTAAGGGAACTATCACCTGTAATAATAATGTCGCATTTAGTGCTTCCAGCTTGCATTAGTATGGAGTCATGCACTGTAAAAATTGACTACTATTATTATTATGAAAATAGAATAGGTAATAGAGCCATGCGTGACACATGACAATTTCTAGATCGTGAAAAGTCATAAATAGAAATGGTCTAGGCTTGGTGTGCCCCATTGGTATTTCCGCCGGCTAGATTACTTTATTTACAAGCTGGCCAGCAAATTTCTAGCAGACACGACGCTGGACGGAAGCGAACCGGTTTGGTTGATTTGCATTTTTTTACATACTCTCGCAACTTCAAAGTGACTAGCCACTTCCTGACAAATCAAGCAGCCCTACGGTCATGTATGAAAACTATTATCAACACATAAATCTAAGCTGTGTCTCACAAAATGCATACAAAAGTCTAGGGAAAATAACACATTTCTTATCTAAAACATTTATTTGATTAACAATGCACATTTCCATTAATGTAAACATGGTCTAGATCATAGATAATGTGAAGTGTGTGTCTATTGCAAAAAAATCTGCATATTTGGCCTTTGGCTGGCCCCTCAAGCAATTGATCCCTACAATCTATTATCAGAAGGGTTAAACAATGATGCAAGACTAGTTATTGAATTGGAGTAATAATTTTGCTTTGAGGGTCATTTATGAAATTGGAGTCCCTAATGTTATAAGTCAAGGACAAATCCTGGGGTGTGTTCAGGCTGCACTACTTTTCTCTACATATAGTACTATGTAGTCCTAGAGAAGCCGCTCATCCAGCATATGTAGTACTACTTTTCACTACGGATTTGGACCCTGTACTGTTTTGCAAGAAAATGTAGGAAAATCCATAAAAAGAAGCGAATGTAATTGAGACATGCGCAAACTGACTTCCTACTATTTTCCTACTAAACTGTTCATCCAGAAATGTAGTGTAGTAAATGTAGTGCATCCTGAACGCAGCCCTGTATCACGAGTATAGTATTCCAACCTGAACATAATTGATGGGGAAAAACCCATGCTGTGAATTCAGCTCCCCATGGTACCAGTTCTCATCAATCTGCTTACGTAACACCACAATATCATTCTTCTTGAAAGATAGATCGCTGAAGATCAAGAAATAGTTGATATTAATCATATGGTTATTTATTATAATAATAATATGGTAATTAATGGGTACAAAATATTGACACCATAGAAAATATAATTCGAAAATATTAAAAGATGTTGACAGACATTACCAAAAATGTGTAAAATTTCATAGATTTGGTCAGGGTTGTAAATAGTATTTTCTAAAAAATAATAATTTTAAATTGGGATTTAGAGCTGCCTTCAATATATTTCACTTACCAGTATATCATGGCATAATAATCTTTCTTAGTCAATTTCCTAGCTATATTATTCAGGGATAATAACTAACATTAAAACGTACTCGCCGGAATAATGATACAAATAACCAATGTTTACAAAAAACATGAATTTCTACTCGCTCTTAGGATACCTTTAGCATTGGGTGAAATGGCCTGGGCAAGTGGGCGAGTGTTAATTGTGAACCCTGAACAGTGCAAAAACAAACCAATATTCATGACATATTCTAAGTACATGTACCATAGTGGAATATCACTATCCTGGATATGAGGTTGGCAGTACAACAGTCAAACTTACCCACTTTCCTTTGCTTCATAGTTGTATAAAGCTTTAGCACAGGGAACACTCTGCTGAAGAAATAAAACGACAACCAAAAGATCAAATGAGGTCCAAAAAAAAGATGATTCATAACTTAATTATAAATACAATATAATTTTGGAAGCATTGAATTGTTGAATCCATTCAATTTAACTACACATGGTTAACCCTCTCCATGCTGAAGGCAACTGGAAGTGCCCTAAAGAGCTGTGCTTGTGCTAAATCCAGCAGGGAAAGGGTTAACTATATCAACAATATGTATATTAACAACTAACACCTGTTTTAATTGTTTAGAATTATATAATAAATTCAGTCAATGCTGATCAATCAATGGTTTGTTGTTGTTTTTGTTTTTTTCACTTAATTCGACTTATTATCACCGACTAGGAATGATTAGATGATCTTTTAATATGAGTGAGTAAGCTTTGATTTCTATATTAAATAAAAAACATATTTCAGACATTTCAGATGGGATGGCACAATAACATATTGTTCTAGTACAAGTTGGTACAGATAATCCTATATGGCAATAACTTCACACATCGTTATGTACATGTGCAGTGACAGGTATTTATTACAACCTTTTAAAAACAATACATGATAGATATTATTAAAGTTGCTGTATTGCAGTTCTAACAAAGACCAAGATTGATGCCAAGATTGATTCAGTGACAAGTTGAGAAGAATAATGTGAACTCTTATTATAATATTAAGAAATATGGCAGAATGGTATGACAAACATATCCCTTTCTCTAAAGAAGTCATCTGGTATTACTTGAGCTAGACTATATCCAATTGCATACATATACTAGTATGCAGTTTTGGAAATTCAGAAAATAATACAGGGGTTATTCTCTATAGGCCCAGTGTTAAGGGTGGTCAAATCTGTAATTTTCAGGGGGTTCCATAGATACCTTTTTATTGCAGATTTTCAAACGACCACCCGAAGCCTCTCAATTTCGAACACTGATAATATTTAGTTACATAAAGATAATAACTGATATAAAATTGAGAGTAAGAAGCACCTGTCGTTGTTGACGTGATTGTACATTTGAGCTTGATGAGCTTGGACTGTCAGTCTTTGGTGCAGGCGATTCAATATTCGATGTATGACCGAGCACCTGTCCTTGAGTTTTCAGCCCCTCCAAGAGTCGGACAAGTAAAATGTTAGGCGGAAGATCTTCCACCCTGATTGTCACCACAGTTCTACACTCGGGGCACCGTAGTTCATTCTTCGTAGACACAATTTCTTCCAGACATCTTCTGCAGAATGTGTGTTGGCATGGCAAAACTTTACTTGTGTGGTCCAATCTTTCCAGACACACAGAACATTCCAACAGCTCATTCAGAGCCTGTTCATCCATTTTGCAAACTTACCAATTCGACGTGAATACCAGGTATTTTCAGTTTCATTAAAGGACGGCAAATCAACTGCCAGTGAAATGTCAACAAACAGTAAGAAGATAAACATAGAGTGCAAGAAGAGCTTTTGATTTTGTACACGCTCATCCTGTTTCTCTCCACAGTCGGATAAATAGTGTTTTCCGGCGATCCACCATTATTTTCTGACATCCGACACAAATACAATAACCTCTTGGTGTGTCGGACGCCGATAAACAGTCCAAGTAACACACATAAATATACTTTACAACTTATCTCGAAAGATTATGGTCGAGTCCCCACTAGAAAATACACTCGTCGCCATATTGAACCGGAAGTTGTTGCGTAGGAATACATGGAAGTGGGCGGGTCTCTTCCATGCTCTGTGCAGGGCCTTTATCATCCGATCACAACCCTGTTCATATTTAATCAACGAGCGATTCTTTTATTCGATGCAAAGAGTAATTTCTCACATTTTTCTTTCCAGTTTTCTACTTTTTATCACACAATTCGTTTTGTAAATATTTACAATATTTCATCCTACAAAATGACATCCCATTTATTCAGAAATACAACCTAATTATGCCATATATCCAAGTTAATACATTGCAGCAAGCAGATAGAAAACATTGTTTCATGCATACTAAAACGTATAGCATTAATAAAATATATTAGGTATCTATTACCTTTATCAGCTATGAGTACATGTATGTACTTCAATGATTAATCAATCTGATTTCATATCTAGTTATTCCACTATGTTCACAATAGATTGTTGAATGTTTATTACAATAGAGTGACTATATTGCGCTTGGTGAAAAGAAAATTTAAAAAACGAATTTATCGAAGTGACTAATGCCTATTTTTAACTCATCAAATTAACATAATACCAGGTCTGTTTCCATGGCTCTCTACGATGTTATCCAGAGAAATTACATGTCGTAGGCACATGTGTGTTACATTCAACCTTTTGATGCAGATTTCCATTCAGTCAATCCATAAAAATAATGTACTGTAGGCTATTTACATAATATACAGGTATAGTATATAAAAATAAAAAGTATTTTCAATCATATTGATTACATTAGTGATTAATTGTAATCAATGTTTTGTGTATTTATTTATTTATTATTATGAAAAACATTTAATGCTGATTAAGGAATTGTGGATGAAAGTATACATACTGCATTCACACATTATTATAGTTGTACTAGTCTATGTTGCAAATACAAATACATATACTAAGCATTGCAGGCCATACGGGATAATGGCTTTGCAGGAAAAATTCAACTCTTCCTTTTCTTCCTTTTCATTTTTTTATAACTTGGCGTAACTAAGAACAATATAATAACATAATTATTACCGCATATTAGGCCTATATGAACATTGAATAACCATGCCGCTTTTTAGAGCTTTCTAAGTATGATGTAAAGTTGTAAACATCAGGCACAATCCCCGACGAATCATGACGTTTAAAGTCAAATTACACTTAATGATGTATACAATCATGAATGTGGATTCGTTTGGTAATCTTAAAATATAATATCTCCCTAATGTACAACAGTCTATATAGTGGGTTACATTTCTAATATGGTAGCCTTCCTATTTGATTCATATGTTGGTTAAACAATATCGCGTAAAATATAGGCATTACAATGTTCAGTTCACAATGGAGATATCGATGGGTGATTGAATTAGTGTTGCGTAGCTGCGGAAATAGTTCACCCATCCACAACGACTCGATGCTTTAAAAAAAAAAGGTCTGACAAGAACATATCGCTTTTCTATAAATCACCACACTAAATTTTTCAGGCATATCCAATTACATCTTTTTCTATTCTACATTATACCATGTGCCCCAAGCATTTCCTGTTGAAAATTATCACATCCCTGAATTATTATGTTAAAGTATAGGAGCCACGTTTATGCTATGAAACGTGAGCGGTGCAAGCATAATATTAAAGATGGAAGTCGCATTCACATGTCATGTACATATAGATATAATGCATAAATGTTTCAACAAACAAAATTAAACAAAGAAAATAAGACAGACATAATAAATAAAGAAAGAAAGAAAGAAAGAAAGAAAAGATAGTTGCGTTAATAACTATTATGTAATTAAATCATCCCAAACTGAAAATGGAACAAACGGATATGAATATAATTAACATCTTCCGGACCTGATGCATGCAATCCATTATGCTTTTCTTCAAGTTCACATGATGTCCAATGATCACTAAACAATTATAAAAATAAAAGCTAATCCAAAGTAATCGTGGCGTCCATATTCGTGGTTACATTTTGATTCAATGTCCATTCTACGATGAGTATGCTCACTATTTCACTGTAGAAGCTATCTTCCATATGTGTATATTATCTGTGAATATTTAGTAGGCTATATAGAAATATGTATAATAGAATATCGAAATAACTTGATGTATATAGTAGGTATTTGAAGCTACGATGTGCCGTATTGAGTAGATTGGCCGTATTTCTAAAATAATTTTTATTTATCATAATTGACAACAGGAATTTGAATAATTACAATACAATATATCCTGATATCTATGTATAGCCTACTATTATACATAGATGTCATGAGGATATAATATTGTATTATAGTTATTAAAATTCCTGTGATTTACGCATCAAATAGGCCTAATAAAAAAAACCTCATCATACAGTGACAAACACCCATAACTTTATTCTTCTTATTTCATAATATACTTTATAAGTTTATATCTAAATGTCATACATATATCTAACTGTTTAAAATTACGTAAATTCAGTGCAATTGTTTTCTTACTGACATAAACTTAGATACTAGTATTGTAATATTATTGAATGCTAAATCGTAGGGGTGTAACCATAAGTCGATAAGTCGACCTATTGCGATAGTGTGTGTCGCGATAGCAATCTATCGATAGCAATATTAACAATCGATAACTATTGGCGATAGTATGATTGACTATCGAGTTCCGATATTATTTTTATTTATTTTTATCTCTGCTTATTTTCTGAAACTCCAACTTGTCTTGGACTCTTGATTCCAACTAATGACGTCGATTGCAGCCTAGAGGGGTATTAGTCTGAAAATAGTGTAAAACAGTCAGATATGCGTGAAATGTAGCTAGTTACCCAATAAAATAGGATTGACCATGAAATATGTACATAAACAAACCGTATGCATGCATATAACATTCATTTTGCATACTCAAGTACTATCGTGATACTATCGCGATATCTTTGTCAAATTGTGATAGTATCATGAT
>JAUTBV010090388.1:1548-18606 GCA_032361325.1 Lepetodrilus fucensis | reverse complement strand
CGTCAACGCTTTCTATTGTGGCGGGAGCCCAGTTACAACTATTGTAGCACTACAAGAGCGTCGTGCAACGGGCACCAATAGGTCAAAGCACTCACTTTGAGCAGCCGATTGGAAAATGCATCAATTTCAATGGATGGGCCAGATGAAGAAATGATTGTAACGTTATGATGACATTATTGCGACTGGTAATTTTAGACATGTTGAAATATCTTGATTGTTATTTGAATCTGAGGCAGAAATTGACAATCATAGTAATTCTTTTTAAGAAATCATTCTGAAACTAATTTAATGAAATTTACACACTGTAATTCAAATTTAAACTTGATTTCGTCCATCCCCACTCGCTGTCCCCCCTCCCCAATATATTTCTAAAAGCCGAAGGAGATTTAGTTTTTCACGATTCTTGCCAAATCCTTTTGAAATGAAAACTTCACCAAATGTTGCAATATCTGGATAACCAATGAACATCAGACACACGTATTGGTTGTTACCAGGCCAGCATTTCAGTGCGCGATTACGACAAGGAACCAGTCTTAGCTACTTGTAATGCTCTTATTTAATTGGCTGTATCTTAGTTTACTATTGCGTCATATTGAATTCATGAAAGGTCACTGGAACTAAGACCGCATACAGAGTTTAATTAGATCTTAATTTTAGAAAATAGCATAGTTATGAAAGGTCATAAGAACTAGTACGGAACTTCATTAGCTCGTGGTAGACTAGCGTAAATAAATAAATCAGATTAAATGCATTGAATTGCATCTCTTCATTGAAAAAAATGTACGAATACGCACAGTACAGTCGATCTGTGTCTATTTAATGCTGTAAAATAACTTCTCGTAGCTCATGGGATCCAAAGTAGGACGTGGGGTTTCGGCAAAGGATTACTCCTGTCTGTGTTAGCCAATCAATACAGTGAACAATTATCACGTAATGACCCACAGTGCGGAGACGTTTGAACAGCTTAAGAAATCGCGGTGTCCTTTAACAAAACTTCCCTCCTAGCATATTGATTTCAACGGCAACTTGGAAAATAATACCACCACTGACAATTTGAATTGAAATGATAAATAGCATTCATAAACCTTGACATTTGAGTATTTCTAAGTATTTTAGCTTGGGTTGAACTTGGTTAATGTGCTATGGAAAACTAATATGTTGCCCCATGTTAAGTGGAGGATTTTGATTTGTTTTGTGTGTATTAAACTTAGATGATTTATAAAAAAGAAATCTGAATTTGTAAAAAAGCCAAACTATTTTTTTAAAATCTTCAATATGTTTGTGAGAAGATGTACATGGAAAGGTTACTCATAAGTCAATCGCGTATTTAATGGTGACCTAGATCAGTGCAAAATGTTTGTATTACATTTTCCAGATTCTACCTTGGCTACTCAGTGTACATAGTGTTTTACCAATGCCAAATCTGAGGTACCTGGATGAAGATAGTATTAAATATGTAGAAGAAGGCTTTCCTGTTTCTGCCACTGACATTGTACGATTTCCTAGACCCATTATTCATAATCACGATGTAACCATATCGATGTTTTATTCCTTGCCCGACCATTCTAAAAGTACACGGCAAAAGGATGAAGTCAAAACGGTAAAATTGAGTCCATGACTTTTGCGGTATTCCCTGGAGGCTTAACGTAATAATCTATCGCAACACTTTGAAGCTCTGTAAAATGTTATGACATTTCAGAATAGAGTGAAATATTAGTTATTCGTATTGGAAGTCACACGTTACAAGAACACGGTATTTTAACACATAAATACAAATTGGATTTCAATATTTTCCAGTGCCTAGTTTCTGTATGTAGCTGCATGGTAACCTAAAGTAATTTCAGCTATTGTCTAGACGACATAATGACAAAGGTTGAAGTACATTGTACTTTTAGAGATTATGTAGGTGGGCGAAGTATTTGTTCATGATCAGGATAATATTGACAGGGTAAAAACTATTTGGCAATGGGTCTTCTTATGTATGCCAACATGAGTACCCCCAAAACACACACACACACACACACATACACACATACACACGTATACACGTACGCACACACACACACACACACACAAACATACATACATACACACACACACACATAACGTCCCTCCCCACTACAAACACACACACATACACACACACACACACACACACGCACCCACACCCACATCACGACTCACTGCTTAAAATATAACCCAGAATACATCAAACCTGGATAGTTGCCATGGTGATGTATGCTTCCACTTCCGGTTTGGATCTGCCACCATTTAAAAGGCATGGACATGTCCATAATATGTCACTGTCATGCAATGTTTGTTTACCTCGTCCTACCTGCACTTACCTATTATTGAAATAGGTTTTCTGGCAAATCGTATTCGCCCTCGAAATCCCATGTATTTGCTTCGACAACCAGCTGACCACAACCGGATTGTGTACTCGAATCCAAAAAATGTCACTAAAAATATTTCCTGAAACAAATTGGAAGATACTATAATAAATGCATCATCTCAATGACCTCGATCTTGTCGCCATTTTGAAGGGATTACGTGGGAAAGATTGCATGAGCATCTGACAGTTTGTCGTAAACCTCACGATCTGACAAATTCAATGATAACCTGCTTGAAAGCCAATAAATAGGATGCATCTGATGAAATTATTTAATACTCTTGAATGGATGATGGTATTTAAACAGACTAGTTTGTGCATGCCATCAATCAATTGCTATGCCATTGCTTACTCATTTTCAGAAATATAATCGGTCATAAATAACACTTGACAGTTTTATTTGGAATTTTATCAAATTTGTTTTGAAAACCTTTATTACTTTGCAATACTTTTAACTAATGTTCTAAAGTGAAAATGAGACCATACATGTATCATTTGTATTGCTATTAACATTATAATCGCATTGATATACAAGTGAAATTAATAATAAAATATTTGGATAAAAGGCACTTCATGGGATTAACAATAAAATCACAATTTATTTTCACATTTACTGTTTTTCAATAATACTATTCCCGTACATACATGCAGCATAATGACGATACTATCCGTCTACCGATACTTTCAGTATTATAAGTATTACATATTATACTAAAACATAGAATAATACATACTGATATGCACCTATATATTTCTTAATTCAACAGCTATAAATATGTAATTTATATATTCAGTTAGGTAGTTAGCCAATCATATATACTATCTAGGAATACATCAATACATTATTATATTAATTGCATGAAAAATGTCAGATTATAGTTATTGTTAAAGGAAGATAATATGGAATAAACACCTGAAAAATCAGGAAAACAACATATTACACAATGCCCTCTGGTATAAATATATACTCTTAGACTACATACATCTACTGTTCAGTTAATGGATACAGAGTTTAAAAAAAAGAAGACGAATTTGAAATTAAACGAAATGAGAAAAGATTACAAAATGGCACGTTATGTCTTCACAGCATGATATGGTACTGACACCTAGAAAGATTACATGTACCCATAGTTACGAAAAAAATAACAGAATCATTTTGATAGGAACTAGAAATGAAGCTTTGGAAAAGAAAAATAGAATATTGAAACTTAAGTTGGCAGAAGAAAGCATAATGAATGAGGGCACTATTTCTAGTATTCAAAATTATTTGAATTTCAGTTTTAGCATCTCATTTCCAGCACAAACATCACAGCTAGCGGATAGGCGACAGGACAATAAACAGTAAACACTCATTCATTGACATAGGTTCCCAGGTATCAAGATGCAAATAATAACTTACACATCAAATATTAAACGGATGTTCTAATAAATACACTCTTGACAATTCTAAGAGTAAATATCCTTCTCATAAACTAAGTTTTACAATCGAATTTCGTTTTTAAGCCATGCCGGTGGGGATTATTCCTAGAGCGTATCCGTTGCAAACACGCGATCAACCCTAGGGTGATAAAATTAGCCAATGACCAAACACGCATGATGATACGAGTACCCTCATTGGCTAATTTCATCATGCGACCGTCACCCTAGGGTAGGTCGATTGTTGAATCGAATACGCTCCTAGTGACATCTATGCAGTTGATCAGTGGAGTATGTTAAATATACGAGTTAGGTTACAAAAGGAAATGGGTTACTGGTTGCTATGTAGTAGGATAAAAAGGTCAACATTGAAAGGATAACTAGATGGTTTGCTTCTAAATGGAGTTAGTAGATATCTAAGAGTACGCTGACTAAAACAACTAGTCATTGTCATAAGTTCTCATAACCTTATAAACTGGTTTTGTAATCATTTGGTTCGCTCACTGGAAGTATTCCTTCGTTTTTGAAATCGATTAATAACCCATTGATCTAAAATCATTTGGCTGTATACATTCCAGGAAGTTGAGAAGTACTATTCGGGGCACTCCCGTTGCATATGACACGTGTAACTGCAATTGATTGTAAGTCAACATTTCGGAAGCCACTACAAGTGTAAGTCCATTGCATAAAACACTTAGATTGGCATACGTTCTGCCATAAGTAAAATACATGTTCAACAATCTACGAATAACGGACACATTATGTAGATCTTAGTAATACAAATTTTTAAAGAGGCCATTATCCTTATATGATATAACATGACCAACCTTTCAATGTCATAGATTGGTTTGTACTATTAAATACAATTACAATCGTCTACATGTTACATAGCCGATAAAGCACTTGCAAACTACGGTAAAATTCAGAACAGTATGCAATTTAATTATTTTTTTCGTTTGAATATATTGTTAATATTAGTAGGCTATAGTATGTATACAGTGTACATGCAAGTGAAAATAGTGCATCAACTTTCTATCTGCTGAAATTATAAATCTTAAATAATATCTGGTGCATCTTTAAAGCTCTCCAGCAGAAAACAATGTTAAAACATTAAATTAATTGAAAATATTCCCCCCAATCTTCTCTAATTCTTTACGATAATTCGATTTCACTGGTTAACTCTCCCTGGAGGCAACTGTTTAATATATTAAATTTAATATTACAACAACAAAAAATACACGGAAAAAGAAATACAAAAAAATAAATATTTAAAGGTGAATGCCCAAAAGAAGAGAAAACAACACTTTATTTGTACGGTCATGTTGGATATATTGGACACATCAAATGACGGTTGGAGGAATTGGAAGCTGTTTCTCCTGCTGGGCTCTTGGTTTGCCATTCAAACAGCCAAACAGATGGTCAGACAGTCAGACAGACAGAGTGAATGGTCACATGAAGCAATATCCATTAATATCCATGTACAAGAAAACGTCTTCTCAATACATTGTTGACTGCAAACAATGCAGAAATCTGTGGACGCCTATCTAACTGAGATTCTTGTCATAAACTTATATGAGAAAGTATTAATTTTTCTTCTGATATTTGCCATAATTTACCTCAGATTTAGATATTTAAAATACTGTGTTATATAACATTCAGGGTTGTTATATTTTGGTTCAGAAAGTGGCTTAATTATTTAAAAATAAAATTGTACTAAAAGGAAAATAATTCCTAAATAAGTTAATTGAACAATGGTAGAGCAATCAGAAGTACTGTAGTTGCCCCCAGCGTCAAAATTGTTAAACATGACAAGTAAGAGACACGATTACAATGAATGATTATGGTCACAGAAAGAACATTGATGCTGCATTGTTAGTATGGTGAAAGAGTCAGTTTTACATACCACATACTTTTTTAGCACATTTTGAATAGAATAGGACATTACAACATCAATACATTTTCAAGTAGCTGCTGAAACTGCTGTCAGAAAAGCCAATATAATATAATTACTTGACTGAAGCATCTATTATTTATTGTTGTTGGGGAATGTGATGCACTTGTTATATACAAAGATAAAGAATTGTATATCTCTATATGTGTGGTAAAATAGTATAATGGTATTGTGACATGAACTTCTTTTTACAGTGTTATATTATTGAACATTCTATTTTAGCATTATTTTAATTATTATTTTTCTTTTAATTATCGGTAATCGAAGAAATACAAATATTTAGAAATATTATCGGATACAGTTCAAACTCAAAGATGCATTCTTTAAAATATTGTGCATATTAATAATATGCACAAAGATATGTTTGTGTAAGGTAGATACTTTGTCAATTACATATGTTATGTAACTAGAATGAAGATGATAATATTATGATAACAATTGCTATTAGATAGTGAGATAAATTGTCTAGGTTAATGATAACATGTTAAGCTGAGTATGTAATACATGTACTGTCTTCTGGCTAATTCTAATAACTATTATGATGGACATCTAACATTGCCTACGATGGCGAGCAGGTTAAAATCTTTCGTAACAATATTTACAATCTAACTTCCTATTTGACCCCAAGCTAACGAACGTTTTAAAGTACACTTTATGCTCCAACACAAATTTTAGATATGGATTTATGAACAAAATTTTGAGTTGAGCTTGAAATCGTACTACATATCGTTTCGTCATCTCGGGGCATGTTTTCAGTTTATACATTTTCCAATGGAATGTTCTCTATGCTTCCAATTACTGGAGCATTGTGTCTGACAGAAATCTACCAGATTTACTTTTTTACCATGGTTTAAGGGCTGTAAATCTACTTCAAAATCTCTTTAGAAAGGATTTTGTTCTTTTTGTTGGTGCCCGAAGTATTAATAGATATTAAGGGGACAACAATTACGTATGCTTTCTAACTTAGTGTGGACAAGCCAGTCCAAAGGTCAGAGAGTATATTAAGTTTTTTCTTGTTACATTAACGTGTTAGGTCATATAACTTGATTACTGTGGTCCACCGCACTGCCCCGCGGATATTTCAGGGAACACCAAGAACATCACAACTCCAAGGAAGGATAAATCCCATGTTTTTGACATATTAAAAAACAGTTATATGTCCTGTTTCCGGATCCTAACCGGATCAGGCAGGATCATGGCTGGACACGTTCACCTCGGGTGTCTTTGTTTATGTTTGAGTATCCACGTTAGGTGTTCAAGGTATCCTTTCACATTTAGCTCTCTTATCCGCTAAGAGACCATGGCGCATTAAGAGAGCTCCGTGAAAGGATACCCTAGCCAGGACACCTAACGGGACACCCATTTTATTTTGGTTGCCGTGGGAATGTGTGAGTTTATACACTTGAAACATATTTCCCACGTATTTCCCGAGTATATCGACATCCTCATAATAATCAACTACTTTACACATTCTATTCGGTTTTCGGGCTATTTTCACAAAGTAACATCTAACAGCCAAAACAGGTTGGATAAAACGCCCAGCTATGGTGAAAAGCTTAATTTCATTGGAGTTAACATTTAAGTTACTTTGGACATTTTACTGTCACTGCGGGTAAACATACTTCCTTGGGGGAGTCCTGGAGATATTTATGGAGGCATTATTGGTGTAATCTTGAGATTACTTTGTGCATTTTGAAAGACGCAGATACATGAGGGTTAATTTAACTAACAAAGAGTTATATTACGTGTACATTCCTCTTAAATAATCTCTGAACTACTAGTATTCTATATTTGACAGGTAATTATACACATACTACTTATCTTCTAACAAAGTTTGCACCTGGTTTCACTGCGATGTATAGAGCGTATAGAGCAGCAGTACATTCTTCCAGGATAATACATATTAAAAGCAAGCTTATTCCATGAAGAATAATTATATGATACAATCTACATACTAGTATATCTATATAGGAGAGGGTTTGGTTTTAGGCTGTACTATGCAATTAACATATATGAAGGAGAAACTAGCAGACAAGGGGGGTTTCTAAGACTAATCTTACATTATTTGACACAATGCTAATACTAGTAATACATAACTTATATTATTCATTAAATGTTCAAATTGCAAAAGTACAAAACTATTCAACACAGTGATCTAACACAAAATATGCTAATTATACAACATACCTAACCTTTAGCATTCGGTATACATTACATTACAATCAATCATTCATAGCAATAATAGTCATTATATTAATTCTTTATGTGTTTTTTAAAAATAGAAATAACATTTTCGATAATGTTGCTAAGAATTACCAGTATTGTTCACATTATCTGGATTCTACTAATACAATTCTACACATTTACTACATTGTTGCTAAGAATTACCAGTATTGTTCATATTATCTGGATTCTACTAATGCAATTCTACACACTTACTATGGTGTTGTTAAGAATTACCAATATTGTTCACATTATCTGGATTCTACTAATGCAATGTTCTAGGCTGGTAAGGGGTCTTTAAGCTCCGGGTTCAGAACTAGTCTGGGTTCAAACCTAATATTGTCTACTACACATGCTGCAAGACAATATGTAACACTTACCAGATAGTACTGTGCCAGCTGGGGATCAATAATAGGTAGGTGTATTCATTGGGTGTATTCGCAGGTACCATAAGGGTGTACTCCGCCAAAGTACGGTACCCGTAAGCGTCTCCAAACCTTGTAGTCCTTATTACGCATAGCGACAGGATTTCCGAACACATATTTACAAACATAAGATTCAGACACATTTCATCAGTTTTAAAATAATACTTGAATTATTTTACTTTCATTTCAATTGGATTTCCGTTTGACAAAAGCATGCTTTGAAAAGACACGATACATTTTTTTCTAGTGATAGATGACATTTCCTGGTTCAAATCGACTAAATAATTAATTTGATTCTTGTAATTTGAAACTTTCGGAATATCTGAGATATGAGAATATACAAAATTGTAAGTCGTTAAAACAGGATAGCATTGCTTGAAATTACTGTCATTAGGTAAATAGTATTTTCATGCCGTAGCATCTCGTAGCATCGACTCATAAATATCATATGTGTTCATTCATCATCCTGTATCTGGGTTTGTACAAAATATGTGTGTATAAAAACAAACCAATTTTCTTCTCGATCCTTGAAGTGAGTACTGTCATGTTTATATGTGACTACTCAAATCAACAAATACATTAATATGACACCTACAGGTACGAAAACGTCTTAACTAAAGATAACAAACTCCTCTATTAGCCATATACCACATTATTGATAATGTTGGAGTTAGTTATCGTAGAGTTACATCGTCTTGTACAGGATAACCTGCGCGCCGTTTGTTGAGATGTTAGCCCTGAAATGTCAGTAGAATAATAACATGGAATATCTATTACTAAATATTGAATATTTATTAAAATCATGAACTTGAAACGTTAGTACATAGATGGCAGTGTAAGTATCTAGGTGAGCATTAACTCGATACACACAATAGGAAATCTAATTCTTTTAATGAACTGTCGCAGATAAAGATTATGTGTCATGATAACTAAACGTGATTGATCAAATTAACAGCAAGAAATATTATAGAGTATTTTCTTTTTGGAAATATTATACATTTGCTATGATATTTCATAGTGAGCAATTTCACATGCATCTTTACCATCCAGTATCATATTTAGGAAATACATGAAAATATTCCGAATAGTTTTGATATGACATGTCAATAAACAATGTTTTTAGGTTTTAGAGAAAGGAATATAATGTTACATCAATAAAATATGCATTTATTGTATAGCATATATTTCTTCAGGACAATCCATAAGTTATTAATTTGCGAAACATCAATATGATTTTGATATCATACTGTTCTTGAGAACGATCTAATCAAGTGACAATTTAATGATGCTAAGAATGAGAATTGCAGTCATGTGTGACTGAACTAAAACATTTCAAATTATATATAATGTAACTGTTATATATTTTGCAAAGTACACTAAAAAATATATATTATTATCCGAAATATGTGAAACTACCGAGCAGGTGGAGTGACACGGAGTGATATGTTGCTAAATGGAGTGACAGTGTCATATTACTTTGTACAAATTAACTAGTAACCGCAGTAATAATTTGGCATCGAAAATTGCACATTATGATCATTAATGATTAACATTACTTTGATAACAATATCTTTATTCAGTATCGAACATAACAGTTCACACTCTGAACTATATTTTCAGTGATTTATAGTGAAGTTTGGTATAGTAATATACTGTACCACAATTAAACATAATGCATTATTAATATTAATTTTATTATAAATAACCCAATACGTAGATCAATTTGGTACACTATTTGTCAGTGTCTCTTACACCAATAGCATTCACTTTCTTAGAAATACCCAAATACGTAGGTACATTTGATATACAAAATGTCATTGCTTTGTAAAATTTAATTTCTAAAATGGCAGTTTTGGGTATTGCCATCGAGGATTGAATTGTGTGACGGTTTCAGGACAGAAATAAAATGAATAAAAACTTGAAAGGTGCACAACGGTGTTGGGCTGCAGGAAACAGTGGAACTGAGAAAAACAATAGAAATCTGACTGCAAGACATTGTCCTAGTGCCGCTCTATCGTTAATTGCAGACACATGATATTTTTTGTCCTTTCCGATTATAATTAACGCTTAACTTTGGATAACTTTTTAGATTGTTAACTTTTACTTCTAGTTTAGTCTCACAAAAAGGTGAAAACCAATTTGTCAAAATAGTTTAAAATACACAGCAGAAGCACTCGCACAATAATGAAATTCTCACCGGGGAACAGGACAACTTACCATCCAAAACAGGGTCTCGTTTGCAAATGTTGAATATTGGTCGATAGTGGATAAGACACTGAAGATGAGGCAGATGAGCACCATCATGAAGCTGAAACAGAAATACGTGGCGTTTAGTTAAATATGTTTGTTAGTCTTCTCAGTGTTCCATCTTTGTTACTGGAATCATGAAGCCGAAACAGAAATACGTGGCGTTTAGTTGAATATGTTTGTTCGTCATTCAGTGGTCAATGTTTAATGTTTGTTATTGATAAAATGACTACGCATCTGTTGTGTCCGATAACACCGCTCGTTCATTTTAGCTAGAGTATGTTGAAACGCTATCTCGTGTTACCGAGGACTTTGGTTGCATAAGGAACTGTATGCTCAATGTACAGGTAAGAACAACAATTTGAAGTTTCGTTTTGTATATTTCACGAAATATGCGAGCTACGCTTATCAGTAAGAAAACTGGGTATCGGAGGATAACCATTATTTCCACTTGGTTTGGATTAAACATATTTATATTAAAAAGATGAATGAGAATTGGTGTTCAAGCTGTAACGGTTATTATATGTTAATACCGCTCCATATTGTTCGTCTTTAAATGCAATGTACAAACAAGATTAACAGTATGATACATATATTCTGGACAAACTCATCTTTTACACGGGATAAATATACCTAGTCTGCTTATTTTAAATGTAAACCGAAGCCATCTGGAATTGCTTACACCCCAACCAGGCTTGCAAACGGTAATTTATTCAGTGTTATCCTCATAGGTCTTGGCTAGTGCCAGGAACATGCAAATACCGTCAACCTCATTATCGCTCTACTACACCACGTATGGTAAACACATACATGTTTAATGGACTGGCACCAAGCAAAGAGAATCTCTTTAGATCCGCCACTATAAGTAATTGGAATGTTTCAGCATGGTCTCCAGTATAAACCAAGAGGACCGCAACAGCAAAGGACAAATTGTTATTCATTTGGGACTAGCTATCCAGAACGGTGTTGATCAACCCATGTCCTATGATTGTTATCACGTAAACGTATTGCCTGAACCTTTATACCACAAGATGAGCTAGGTTATAGTCAGTACCAGCCGGTGTTAGCAGGTTTACTGCAACATTGAGTACTACTGATGTTGCGGATTTCCTTCTGCCCTAAACTGACAAGTCGTTATATTAGTGAAAGAATGTAGAAAGCGTCACTAAACCACAATTAAAACAATATGAGCTACCAAACGCACCTCTTTATTCCTTATTGGCTATTAATGTTTCTAGATTTATCATTTTCTCTTTCTTTAACCCTCCCACGTTTAACCCTCCCACTGCTGGATTAGACACTGATACTGCTCTTTAAGGCATCTGCGGTTGCATCCAGCATGAAGAAAATTAATGCCTAGACGAACCATCAAGATGGTAATGGTATAAAGCAGTATCAATCAAATTGAAAATGTTTTGAAAGATTAACAATGTACTTTAACATTAGTTCTTTGTATGGCAATTGGATATTCTCTTTAGTGCAATGACAGCTAGAGCAGTAGCAATGGGGTTAAACATCTACGGTTTGAATCTATTGATTTGTATACATATTTGATAACTGAACATGAACTCTAGAATATTTAAGCAGCAATAAATGTAGGTTCCATAAGTAAGTAGGTCAGGTTAGACATGTGATACTGTCTTCAATAAAAAAAAATACAAATAGTGATAAATATGCTCCAAATTATTGACACTTCATTGGAAAATCAGGTATGTAAAATAGAGTTAATATAAAATATATTCCAAATTCGGAGTGAGTGTCTATCAAAATGTCAGATTAAAAAGTAAGTGATATTGTAAAATGAAAAACTAATATTAATATAATTAAAGGAGAATACATTTAAATAAAGAAAAATAATGCATACATACAAGTACAAACAAAAGTAACTAAAGCAAAACATATATAATAAAGGACAGCGTACAAACAAAATTAACAGAATAATGCATAGTGTCTTGATAAAAGCACCATATTGCATACATCAACAATTAAATGACATGTTTCAAAGGGACACAAATGTTCAGATGTGAATACAATTGGTGATGAGAATTGCCGCATCTATTGAAAACACAGACACAGGTTGTGATATATGTCAGAACCTTAGAACACGTTCCAGCTAGATGGTCATCAACCAGCCCAAACCCTGCCCACTCCTGTCCAGTCACTGGGATATCGAACCAGTGGACAACAGGCACTCAGACCTTGCATGTAATGTGTCCTCTACCCATCTCAGACTTGATTCTTCCTACCATCAGAAATCTCTCGTGTTATCGTTGATTAAATCAGTCCATCGCATTGACAGCTACACGTGATTGTACATGGAAGCTGGTGACAGGTGCCCCTGCTATGTCTGGCCTAATGCAAGTCTCCATCACACGGATACTGTGGCATTAGCTGGCACAGTCCCAGTATTAGTCAGACCAGTCTCGGAGAAATCCCTCTTTATGAAGCCATCTTCTAAGTGTCCATTGTATATTGACTGGTAGTATTGCCTGGAGTGCAAGACAAGGAAGACCCTTGTGTTGTCCACTGTTTAGTCTTAGAATGTAATTGTGGGAATTGTACAATGGTCCTATTAGTTAGTGATAGAAGGAATTGTGCAATTGGTTCTACTGCTGTAGAGCATTAGTTAGTGATAGAAGGAATTGTGCAATGGTTCATACAATGCATTCTGCATATCATTAAATCGAGATTGATGGGATTGCAAGACAAGGAAGACACTTGTGTTGTCCAGTGTTTAATCTTAGAACATGATTGTAGGAATTGTGCAATTGGTTCTACTACTGTAGAGCATTAGTTAGTGATAGAAGGAAATGTGCAATGGTTCATACAATTAATTCTTACATAGAACATTAAATAAGAGCCTTGCATTGTCCACTGTGTACTCTTAGAATGTGACTGAGGGAATTGTGCAATACATCCTGTATAAAACGGTGTAACTATAAACTTTGTAGCCTTACCTCCAACCTTCATATGTATGATAGACTACAGCATTTCCGTTTTATACAGGAGAACTATGACCAACTGTATCTAGGAGCGTATTCGTTTCAAACACTCGACCAACCCTAGAGTGATGAAATTAGCCAATGACCAAACATGATACGAATACCCCCATTGGCTAATTTCATCACGCGACCGTCACCCTAGGGTAGGTCGAGTGTTGAATCGAATACGCCCTAGGAGAGTGAATACAGAGACATACGATGATGTAGAGATGACCCGATAGTGCTCAAGTTCATGGAACGTCCATTATTCCCATTACAATTTATTTATTTAGGGCTGAAAACAATTCAGCTATTTATTTATTTAGGAATGAAAACAATTCGGTATGAAAGAAAGTCATTTGGCGCAACTGTAACTAAATTTGTCGATTATCTAAACAAGGATGTATCTGGTTAACTTGAAACCTTTTTAGTCTATTTCGTTATTTGGCAGGCAACATGTTGCAATGTAATAAAGGTTCTTCAGCATAAGTGCAGCTTCAGGGATCTATTCAAGAATCAATGTTAATGGGTTAAGCCATGTTAAAATTAGCAATACATTCATCGCAGCCTCACTTCCAGCTACAATACTTATATATACCGTCAAGAACATATTATCACAAATGTTATATCATAAAGGCAATAATGTTTTACAGAACCAAACAATAATAGCGACACTATCATAATGCAGTGAGAAATCCATTAATAGAACAGTGTTGATAGCTATCCACAATAAAAGAGTATACTTTCACGAAGCTCTCTTGTCCATCACGAGACTACTATAACGCTCTCTCTTTGCCGATAGCTATAACACTGCAAAGCGAGTGCTATGATCTCTTAACGGATAAGAGAGCTTTGTGAAAGTATACCCAGGTTACGAAATGATATGAAATTCTGATGATGAAGTAACGGTCAACCACACCACACACCACTTGTAAATCATACTGTTACATACTATATTTCTATATTTGTACCTAGCAATCGGTTGTGAATGAACGTTGTTCTACATTATAATGGAAAATGAGTGCATTACATAATATCCGTTATAGTTTTAATTGAAATCTATACTTACAGGAATTTGCAATGGGTTTCGTAATTGCCTAGCTGAATCCACTTTTGTAAAATTGTGGAACATTCATATTTTAAAAATATATATTATTATACTGTGAGATCCTTTATATTCTTATTGCTTTAAAAATAGTTCATCACGGATACTAATCTATGATAAAGTGTTGCAAGTGACGTAGAACAATTAATAATTATAGTTTTGAACACTAATTAATAATTATAGTTACATGGTATAAATACATGGTATAAAAACAACAATAAACACACATTATTGCAATCATTTTCACAAAATCTTCATTCCAGATGCTATGCATCATGACCAAAGTCGTCAACCAATGCAGTCCAATATTGCTCGGCAATATATTCGTAATACCCCCATCATCGAATTCATAACTACAAACATGTCTTGGAGCAACGGAAGTGAAGCATGCAATATGGACATTTCCCATCACTAAGCTTGTGCGGATGTTGACACTGATGGCACCAGTTGCCCGCGGGCATGTTCGACTCTACCTTGTTACAGCATATTACCAGCGTTCTGGATCGGTCCATAGTGACACAAGGGTATACAGTCAGTTGGTGAAGATGCAGGCTTCAGACAAACGCCAGCAGGGATCTTCTATACAAATCGGCGTAACTCTTGGGTAACCGTTGCTCGAACCTTAGCCATGGACCATTGCTAATGTTGGAGCGTCACCGTTGAATTATGTTGTTTTGTACAGGAACAGAGATCGGACACGAGTTCATGAAGCTCTCGTATCCACTAAGAAATCACAATGCACTCGTAGCTATCTCCTCTCGTTGATCACCACGTGGAGTCCGGTATGGCCTTTTAGTGGATACAAGAGCATTCACCAAGGTCATCTGGCCTTCGTTTAGGAAAAGGGTCATACCATGCGTAAATATCCGTTCACGCCATGTTTTATCATGGTGTATGTCTTAATTTACAGCAAGACTATATTACGGGCATTTTGCGAAAAGCTGTTTAACAGAACCATGTCCCCTTGAGAGGCGTAAATTCTTGTACATTTATAGTGAACTACAAGTTAGTACAACTCATATAACGCTACTGTTGCTCTGTGGAATGGGAGCCAGTATATATACAACCATGAAGATTGTTTATGTAAATGTTGCCTGTAAGAATTAACACAGAAGGCCACGAAGTCTACACCTACTGGGATCAGTATCGCAGAGTGTTCAAAATGTGAGATTTATTTTATGGAAGTAGAATGTAGATGGACAGTTGGAAACTGAAACGTTTGCAATAATTGCTAGAAAGTATACTGAATGCTAAAAATAGTTTTCCGTTATTGGTAACGAGAAGTAATTGTAGTTGTTGAAACTATAGCTAGAAATGGAAACGCAATGGAAACTTTAAAAAAAGAACGTTGTGTATCGTGAATACTGAATACTAAAAAGAGAATTTTAGAGTTTGAAGAATCTGAAAAACCATAATTCGATATTCTGTGTTCCAGCAGCTACAAACTACTAATTTTCTAGGGCAATGAAAATCGTGACCTCTTCTGCGAAAGTAGTGTATGAGAAACAAAACATCAGGAACCGTTATAGTGTCTTGAACAAAGAAAACCATGCATCTTTTATTGGTAATTTTAAACTTTACTCTGCAAGAAAGTCACTCCAGTTCACAGTGACCCCCTTAAATTCCACCATTTAATGACGTGAACATCATCAGAACATTCATTACGTCTGCTCAGTTTCCATAAAAGCCGCCATTAAACTCTAGACTTCGACAGTGTGTCATCCTAGATTCCACCTCGGTGTAATCTTTCAGCCACAGCAACGAATTTAAATTGCATAATCTTCCGCCAAAGCAGGATCCAAAGGTATAAGACAGGAAGAGCAAATACGATTGAGTGCTTGCTCAAAATGGAGCATGATTCCCCGGGGCATTTCTAAATGTTTCTATACGCTAATGTTATCGTGGTTGTGTCAAACAGAAGAACGGCCTCGAGAAATGTGTTAGCATTAGCACATCTTTCCCTATCATTTAGCAGGCTATGATCACCTTGCGTATTACCAAGTAACTCTGTAGTACTAGTACACTGAGCGCGCTTCATCAACACGCTCAACACGCTCAATCACCCTCAGAGCGTTTCATTCTGACTGTTACCTGCATAATCAACACGATCTATGTCAGGGCATCTCTGGTTGCAGTTAACAGGATGACACTACACATAGTAGAAGAAGTACTTGCAATCACCCTCAGAGCGTTTCATTCTGACTGTTACCTGCATAATCAACACGATCTATGTCAGGGCATCTTTGGTTGCAGTTAACAGGATGACACTACACATAGTAGAAGAAGTACTTGCAATCACCCTCAGAGCGTTTCATTCTGAC
>JAUTBV010090377.1:0-18616 GCA_032361325.1 Lepetodrilus fucensis | reverse complement strand
TATATAAGCAACCAATCAGAGACTAGACATGTGACTGGTGTGTGAGGCTTACGTGAGCTCTTGTAGTGATACACGCGTATCTCTCACTACAAGAGCTGAAGTAATTATTCAAATATATTTCTCTACTTACATTCTTGTAATGTTTTTCCAACCAAAGTTATATTCCGGTAGTTACCTTCTTGCTGTATAACGAATCTACTGGTCATTTCCTTGTGATCCAAAAGTTTCTTCTTTGTGCTATATATTTTCTGTGGAATTTGTTCTGAAAATGCTCAATGTTCTAGCCAGGGCAGCCTTTCATGTAGCTCTAGTATCCACCCAAAGACCACAACACGGTGGGATTATAAGAGTATTTTCCCATCATTTCCCCAACATTTTTCCAACACCTGATTTTAGACACTACAGCAAAATTTTCCCAACATTTTGACAACAAATGGCATGAAATGCATTGACGCCCCTGTTTCGTAGATTATCTCGGTAAATACTTTATGGAAATGTGAAGAAGAGCATGAGCACGTGCAAATTGAACCTTTTTGCCCATTCCTTCTTTCAAACGACGCCCTTCTGCATCAAATAATACTTACTCAAAATAGTTGGTGATCATTATATAAACAGATTTTTTATATTTTGGTTAGGGCAAATAAAATAAGAAAATTATCTTTTGTTGTTTTTCATTCCATGAAGTATTTACCAAGATAATCTAAGAAATAGGGGTGTCAATGCATTTCATGACAAACGTCTATTTTGTCTATTAAATCACATGACTCAAATTGATCACATGATGTCACTAAATGTTGGAGAAATGTTGTAAATATTTTGTAAAACTCATTTTCCCCAACATTTTTCCATGTGTACACAGACCTTAATTGTCTCATAGTGGATACATAGAGAATATTGTTGTTATCCTAACATTAGTAACAAGTCGAATAAAGTAACAAATACTGGACTGGGCCCTGTTGCTTAGAACTATTCGAGGGTTTAGAGCCAGAACACATTATCTCCCAATTAGTGTGAAAATGAGTTTTATGCATATTGAGTATCACCCATGTGAAAACCCTTGACAAAAAAAAAAAAAAAAAGATTATGTCAATCATACTTTTGAAGATATTCAATAAAATAAAAGTGAGTGTCTCTATATTTAAGTTGCTTCCCAAACTTTAAAATGCGATTTACTCAGTATATGGTAAAGTTGAGATAAGGTGTTCTGGCTCTAACCCCTCGTATTGTAGCTACATCTATTGTAAGGTCAACACTTTTTATTATGGCGGGAGCCCAGTTACAACTATTGTAGCGCTACAACTGTTCTGAGCAACGGGCACCAGAATAGTTATTGTTATGCGAAGTAGGTGCCCAACAGATATTTAACTTGAGAGCCCAAAATGCCTGCAAAATATTTGCACACATGGCAATCACTTTGCTCGGGTGGATGCTCACCGTGTGCGTGGGGATTTTTGCACTGGCTATGGTGACAAGCCCATGCAAATCATGGATGCGGACGTCCTAGAAGATATATAACTCTGCATATATCTCCTCTCGGAGCCTTAATTTCAAGAAAGGCTGTCCTGGTTATCCTCATGTACAAATGTAATCTTACAATGAATATTAACAGTTTTAACTATTCCTTTTCTAGATATTTACGTTTTCTACACACCTCCATATATTGTGACGAGAATAAAGAATATTTTCCACATTATGTACACTTATATATTGTTAATTAATACTACTACATATAAAATGATACATATTAAAGGCATAATATCACAGATATTTATGGTTGTTTTGGACTAGTTCTTAGCTGTAACTGCAAAGTACATAAAATCATGTTTGTACTTCCAAAAAGCTTTCCACTGCTGTGTGGTAGACAAACATCCACTGCAAACTCCCATAGACAGCTGATAGACAACGGCTTATTTATATAAGATGCTAGGGGATAGCTCTAGTGTTTGCTCGCACATTCCTTCTTAGAACAGTGATGCATCAAAGACAAAATAAATAGCGGAATTTAATATACAAAGTTTCAGATCAAAAGTTGTGATATTATGCCTTTAATGCTACTATAAACTAACTTCCGACGTAATATTGCAAGATCACACTTTGTGGAGGCGTTTTCTAGTTATCCAGAAGTCGACGTCCACGAGACAAGACTCATACATATTGGGTCAAGACTGTCATATTGTGCTAACACACCTGCGGCACACTTCCAACACTTCTAAGGTACATCTGGCAGAACCATGCACAACTGATTACATGAACATGGGCAAGGCAACCTGTATGTCCAATTCTGCACCAACTGTACATAACCAATACGTTAAGACAAACACAATACGTTACATACTCTCATAACTTTATTGGAGACACACACTTGTCATGTTAACGTAAAACATAATTAATAACATATAATCAGCAATAATTTGCATGTTCACACTCATCGGCCTAACTGAAGAAGAAGTCCTCCAAGGTGGACTGTTTTACTTGTACTTTTCAAGAGGCTATCTGTCTGAATGTCTCATCCTACTTTACTTACGCATCTACTAACCGGAAATAGTGCCATGTGTTGCATAAAGAGGCGGTAAGGTGTCGATTGCTAGTCGCCAATCATTTTCATTTTAAAAGTTTTTTTCATTTTTTCATTTTTCTCATTTATGGTTACAGAATACACATCCTTGCATAACATACCGGTACATATAGATATAGCAATATGCAGGCAAATACACACATGCATGAGATTAGCAACTATACTGGGTTGAAAGGTCATGTTTTTACGTTACATTTAGTATACTGTAAATCATGAAATTAATACGAGCAGAATATTAATGCGAAAAATGTGACCGCCGTATTGTCGCATTAAATTGCTGTGCGTATTTATTACCCCAGTGTGATGTTTCAAAGTGTGACGTATCGAAACGATATCCACATAGTATGTGGATTGACATCGTTGATTCATTGTGACGTCACAAAGCTTACATCACAGATTTGCCTGTCAACATAGAATTTGATTACCTTTGATCAAAAACATGTTCATTTTTGGCATACCTATTTCTTAAATTACATCTGTGGAAATAAATAGGATATTACACAATGTTCTATTTAATATAAACTTTATGTCCCTCATGAAATACTTTTATTTGCACTCGCTGATGCTCGTGCAATAAAAGTATTTCACTCGGGACATAAAGTTGATATTAAATAGAACATCGTGTAATATCCTCTATTAATTTGATGAGAAATTCACATGACTCAATAATATGTGTAGAATAGGGATATGCACATGTAAATTACAATTCTGGTGACTGTGAAGGTTCAACATGTTGAAGGCAGCTTCAGATTCCTCTTAAAGCATTGATTGTGTTTAAGCTGTCAGGAAGAGCATTATAACATGTAGGTTCCTAAGTAAGTACAAGATTGGAGCATTGCTTTACATGACATATTGGTCCATAGGTGAGGTATAACTGGAGTGTTTCTCGCTGGTTGCTACACATCTGTATATATTTGTGCATTTGACAGTGGTTGTGTTCACACTTCACTGATAAGGACATGACAACTCTATCGGTGGACAGATGGTGATATGTTGTGGGACAAGTGCCGTTCTGATCTCCCGTCTTCAATATCCTAGCAACCAGAAGCCACCAACTGGAGTCGCCAGCTTCAATGTAATGGACATTTGGATTGGATCAGCCAGATCAGTTATATCACTGACTTGCTTCCCTATTGGTTGATTGGTTTAATGAGTAGGATCTAAGGGATTTGTGTGGCATTTTAATTTATTTGCATTAAATCTTGACGTAAATCCTTTTCATGATTTATGATACCTGGCTCCCTACCAACAACTGCTAACATTGAATAGTTTTCAAACTGGTGTAGCATGGAGCCCATGGAAAGGTATGTTTGCTTTTCATTGCAGCTTTGGTAGTTTATGTTTGATTAATACTATTAAATCAACTTTATAAGCCTAAAAAGACATTACTAAGTAGGTCAATCATTTATTATTTTCTGATAATTTTAGAGATAAATATATTGATTTTCACGGCTATTAACAACCTGTATGCAGTATTTGCTGTAACTAACTTGAAAGTGATAAAACCTTGCCTCTTTATATTCTATGTATACTATTAATAATTTATAACATATTCCAGTATTATTTAAAAATATTTTTCCCATTTAATTTGATTGTTCCGGATATTATGATGACTTCTGCAGGTGAGAAGGCATTAGACTGCTTATCAGTAAATTAATCCATACAAGGTGTATAAATCTGAACTGCTTACATTGCCGCCAAAGAAAGTGACACATATACAGCCTCATTGAACACTTTTGTTTGTGCATGTTGGCTGCATACATTTTATTAGTCTGATAAAATGTTTGCTAACTATATATTTATCTCCCCTCTCCACCCCCTAATCTCCATCTGAACCCCCCACTTCCCATTTCCCACTTCCCAATCTCTACCCACCACCCAAATCTGTATTGAGAAATATTCTGTGAGGAAGGTTATGGTCCTTGAACAACATTTGGACTTACTTTACCCATCATTTCTACATCCATTATCTGATATCTTTGCAGACATTTGTCTGAAAATCAGAAGGTTAAACCATTTAGACAGGATTGTACATGTGTAGATAGCCAGGTTAAAATATTAATTGGTTTGTTCACCCTATCCTGACTGGTTTGTGAGAAAGCGTCAAATGTCGTTGTTTTTTCATTTTGTGAATAAACATTTTTTCAAAATGCTTATAAACAGTAGGAATATTGTTAAAATAATAAGTTAATAATAACATAAACCCACTGACCAACCATTTAAATAAGAAGAAATGTTATTTAATGTCTGATATGTAAATAACAAAGAATGTTAGTTCTGTAGAGCTATTATATCTTGAGTGGTGTTACATCTAACTATAAATACATATTAATGTCTTTGAAATTCAGGAATTACTGCATATAAGAAGAACATATATAAGAACAATTAATTGGAACTGTCATTTCTTCAGTTTTTGTGATATAACACAACAACATTAAACCTATCCTCAGTCATGTATTAATATAATATATAGTAATTCATATAATAGTCTCACATTGAAAACTGCCAAGTACAAAACTCTGTATTTGTAATGTTTTGTTGGATTTCATATACAATTAAATGTAGAAGCCAGAATTCATAATTATTATATTTTATCTTTAGATGCTGGCATCACAGACTTAACGGACATACTAAACTGTGACTTTCTTGACACTACTTTGATGGATATTTGTATCCTTCGTAATGCAGATGTAGAACAGCTAGTCCTGACAAGACCAGGATTTTGAGGGGAGATTATGGTTAGCGGGTTGCTAGGATATTTATTGTAGCATTGTTGACCCAGGGATAAAGTGGGGCCTACCGCCGTGGCACAGGTAACTGTGTAATACCACTCACTCTGGCCTGGCAACACAACCATGGCAGCCAATATCCAACAAGGATATAACTTTCAAAAGATAGCTTGTATGATAGTGTTTATTTGGTATTGATTGAACTAACATTTTCCTCCACATTTATGACTATCTGTTTAGTGTTCAAAGATGTAGTACATTGATTTATTCCAAAAGATTGTTTGGTTAAGACCAGATTTCCCATATACATGTGCCAGTTGTACAAATACTGAATCACAGTCTACTGTACTGTTTTCCTACTACAAAATAAAATACAACTTTGCTAAATTGAGAATCTGTTAATTTCAGATATTTTCAAATTTTTGTCTCCTTGCCAGGTAATTTACGAAGATGTGAAGTCTATAAACGCCAATAGACTGTTGTCCCTGGCTTAATGACCTTGATAATTTGACCCTCTTCCTATTTACTGGGCGTTTAGTGGCTCCATGGGAAGGCAGCAAATGTACGGGCATAAAATATTGTCCAATAAAACTTGGATTTAGTTTAACTCAAGAGTGTGTCTTGTCAGTTAGGAGACTTCAAGGGGCAACTATGTACATGTACTCCTGCCGATAGGGAGCTCCAGTAAATCCCTTAGGGCCCTGTCTGGAGTGTTTGTCATGTCGTGTATGGAATCCTGTACCATAATATATTAGTGGTCACTTAATATATATATATATATATATGTTCTATTTATACACTTGAGGATATTCTGAATTTCCGTCCTTTTAAAAGAATAATTTTTTTATGTTCTTGATTGTTTTGAAACTATTATTTCTCTGCTTTCTCTCATGGATCTGCTGTTATATGGGCTGTAAATGGTACATGTTTGAACATTACCCAATATAACTATGTTATTTATTCCTAAAGTTTTGGACTAATTTCTGATCGTTGCTTTTCAGGACTTTGTGTTCAGTGAAATCCTAAATTCTTTGACTAATTTCTGATCGTTGCTTTTCAGGACTTTTGTGTTCAGTGAAATCCTAAAGTCTTTGACTAATTTCTGATCGTTGCTTTTCAGGACTTTGTGTTCAGTGAAATCCTATAGTCTTTGACTAATTTCTGATTGTTGCTTTTCAGGACTTTGTGTTCAGTGAGACCGGCCTGTACCGAGTGTCTGTGTCCGTCAGTAACAACTATGGCATCCTTCACAAGCACCTTGATGTGGTGAGTGCAAGAATCCTTAACTTTATCTCTAGATGCATTGGTAGTTACAAAAGTAGTGGAGGAATCGGCTTGTTTTCCCCCAAAGTACTTGCTGGTAGTTCTGCTATTTAAACGTATTATATGGTGTCTGCCACTTTTCTTCTTTGAGAATGGTATGACTGTTATGTGCTTTGAAGGTATTCCCAGTTTCTGGACTCCTTTCCTAGAATAGCATTGGTTAGACAGTCAAGTCCATTGCTTAAAATCTGAGATAAAATCATATTATCTTTATGTCTTTCATACCCCTTCCATTGTTGGACATCATAATTGTACCTCCATCAAGCAAATGCATATCTTATTCTTTAAAAAAACCCACATTTGTGCACTGATTTTATTATTTGAATATTTATAATGAAATAATCAAATTTATATATTGAATACACAATGGATGACAAATATTAATTATAACTAGTTTCATAACTAATGATGTCCAATATATTGGGCATGCTTTATCTAAAAGATAAAACTAAAAGTACATATAAAATGTTTGCAAGTACATGTTTTAAATATAGTCTATCATATATATGAAAGTAATGTGAATCTTTGGAAAATATTTATTGTGGAACTCTAACCAGTATCGTATGTTGGAAGACCTTGCACTGGAAATCATACGTGGAAGTCGGTCAATGAATGGAACGCGTTGTTTTCTCAGTCCAGATGAACAAATAAACGCACTCTTTTCCATATATTTATTGATAGATTCTCTCAGTACCCGATCACCATGCACTCCTGCTCACATTGTTCTGAGGCTCAGAATCTGCTGAATCCACAAATACAGCACTGGGCCCAATCATCTAGACTGCCGGCATTAACAGTATACCATAGATATAAAAATAACAGTTTTCCCCAAAACAAGATCATATGGTCGGTCCAGAAATATGTTAACTTAGACTTCCTGTCATTTATTGCTAGTCTTTTCTTAGAGACATTGTACCATGTGTACACCTTTTATTGCCAGGCTTTGTTAGACACATTTTACATTGTAATGCCAGGCTTTATTAGACAGATTTTACTTATTATAGCAAGACGTTGTTAGACAGTGTTTTACTTTGTATTGCCAGGCATTGTTAAACAGATATTACTTTTGTAATTCCAGACCTTTTTAAGACAGATTTTACTGTATAATGCTAGACTTGGTTTAACCATTGTAACCAATAAAAAAAACCTGTTACTTTGTTAAATTTGTACTTTGATAATTACAAATATATTTTTAAACTGATTGTGGTGTCCTCTGAATAAAAAATAAATAAATTGCAATTGGATCTAGGATAGACGCTATTAAATTGGTCTGGCATCGAGATTACGAAACATGAATTTATACTCAACTCACATTTTGTGCTCATATTCCAATTCAAAATCAGAGTTTAGCATGAAATTGTACTCAAGAAAGTTTGTAACCTTGGGACATTGTCTTATTTGATGTAGTAAATAGGAAGTATAAAACATGTGTGACTGTTGAACATTAAATGGCAAACATGAACAGCCGTGTTTGATACCATGGGGGGAAAGAAAAACAAACTGAAAAGAGCCCACATGGATCCTATCTAGATATTTGTTTGTACCATATGCAGATATAAAGGTATTGACAGCGAACAAGTCTTTAATGCTAGAAAGATTAGAATTCAGATCTAATGGCATTAATTCAATCCATTTTTAGTTTCCTGCTTCGTATTCCTGAGTAAGATTAATCGGTTTTGTATTATACAGTACTTGAATTTTTTAAATAGCTTCTATTTATCATGTACATATACACTAATGCAGTACTTGTGTATAATAGCTATTTTTGTCATGAATACATAGGATGCTTGTAGCTTGATTACTCATTGTCATAATAACCCAGTGAGTCATAGTATTCTATGGAATAGGATGCGCATGATGTGATTAGACACGCAATCTTAAAATAAATATGCAATAGATTGTTCTCATTCATGATTCATTCTTACTGAATATTTCATAAAACATTTTTATTTCTTCTCATTTTGCACTCAATAATAAAATGTCCTGGCTAATAATTAAAATAATTGCTACCAGACATAATTTTCAGTCAAATCTCTTAATTTTAGATTATTAAAAGTAGCATATTTACAACTGTAGCACGTAGGCTATAAATTGACATTCGTTCAGTCTAATGCTTGTTTCGTTCATAAAGATTGATACCCAATTAGGTATAAAATTAACCTTCACTCTGTGGTTGTTTTATATTGAGTTCATGCAGTACACTAGCACACATGCAAAGTAGTTAATGACAAAACTGTTTGATTAAATAGTAATTGCATGGTTAATAGCAGTGGTAATGTTTGTTTTTAAGGATGATTAACATGCATGCAGAGACGTCGTTAGTTTAACTACGGTCAACAAATAGACATATGTATATATCTCTGTGATAAAAATACCTTTCTCTGCATGATGTGTGGGAGTTGTTTCTATGTACGGTAGGTTTATTATCAACTGCTTACATGTATGGGATTGTATTTGTCAATGTGGAAGTCATAGTAAATATGAACCAAAATGCCTATTGCTCACTTTTTCACTGCTTTCAAAATTGTATCCTGCTGCATTGAATATGTTTGAAACATATAAGGTAAAATCTTATAGCATTTGGGTATTATGTGAAATATCAAATAGGGGCGGGATGTAGCGCAGTGGTAGAACGTTAGACTTCGGTTCCATGTTCAAATGCCGCCCCGGGGGCCCTGCATCAATGTTCGCGAAAGTTACCTTTCTGAAGCGATATTGATAGGATGCACTGACTGTAGAGTGGCAATGCAGTTATCATCCTTGGTCTTGTCAGTACCAGCTGATGATCGCAGGTTTACTGCAACATTCAGCGCTACGGATGTTGCGGCTTTCCTCCAGCCCTAAAACTGACAAGTCGTGATATTAGTGAAAGATTCTAGAAAGCGACTTTAAACCCCAATTAAAAAATAAAAAATAAATAAAAAAATAAAAAAAATATCAAATAACATAATCAGAATTTGCAGAAGATGGAGAAATATTAACTAACATTTGCACTAAAGAAGAGGTAGAGTGGTTAGTGTTTCAGATGATATTTAATGTCAGTGACATGTCTGCTCCAATGCTATTCATCTCTTCTAGGTTGTCATGGAGCACAAGCTTGGTGATGTCACATTTGACCTTGAAGAGGACATGTACATCCGCAGGACTCGTGAGCCGGTTCGGTTTCTGGTCACCCTGGAGACTACCGCCAGACAGCATACATTCCTCAGAGTCAACTTTGGGGATGGTCAAGAAAAGAAAATGTCGTTGAGAGAGCATGAAAATCGCACCTTTGTGAATGGAAGTTTTCTTCTGGAAGATGATTCCTCCTCGAGCAGATTTGTCCTGGCGGCCAGCTATGGAGAGGGATGCAACTTAAGTATCGTGTTTGAATACACGTATGTTCTTGAAGGCAAATTTACACCACAGATACACATCACCAACAATGTTGGTTTCCTGAAGATGTCGCTAAAACAGGACTTGATTATTGAGAACGAGCTGCTTGGACCAAAGCTTCAAATTGATGGCATAGCAACTGTTAATGAGACTACAAAGTTTTTCCTGTTTTTATTCAAGTCTTCTGTGAATCTGAGTGTTGTCTGGACAATAGTGGACAAAGATAAAACTGTTGTTGATAACATCACTACGATGTATTCGCAACTTGCATACATGTTTATTGAACCAGGGAATTACGAATTGACAGTCACTGCTTCAAACCTGATCAATTCCGTCTCGACCACGGCACAGATATCTGCTCAGACTTTAATATCTGGTTTGTCGGTGAAGTGCGTTCCGTCTGATCATACCGTCCTGCATCAGGAGGTCACGTGTACGGCTCGGGTCGACACTGGAAGCAATGTCGGCTTCAAGTGGAACTTCAAGGACAATACGCGCAGTCCAAGCACCATGAACAACCTAACGTCCATCGTGACACATACGTATAATCAGGCTGGCACGTACAATGTCAGTGTTATGGCTTGGAATGAAGTCAGCAGGTTGGTGTCCGCTATCAGACAGCCAATATATGCAGAAAAGGAAATTATGTCTGTGCATATCCTCCCATCCTCTCATGAAGTTCTTGTCAACAAGACGACCTGCTTCATCGTACATCCAGCGTGTAATTGCCATGCTCGCATTCTCTTTGACTTTGGGCACGGTGAGAAGAACTACGAACACAGCGAAGAATGCAGTAGATACATTGACCCCAAGATAAAAAGTAACCCGTATATGTATGTCGTTGGCCACCTATTCCTGACAGCAGGTGTCTATCCTGTAACGGTGTTCGCCTCCAACAACGTGTCCAGTGCCAACAATAGCGTAGAGATTACAGTGCAGGAACCCATAGGGCTCTTTGAAGTTGAAGTTCAAGGTCATGCTGTGGAAGGAAGGACAACTGTGTTTGTGGCCAGACAGAGAGGTAGGATGCACGTATTATGAGCAGTCCTTGAAATAAATCTACCATAGTCTGCAATTTAAATATTCATTAGTAATTAATGACGGTCATACTATTTAGACATGATGTTGACATATTCTACTCTGCCAAAGTGGTTCACTTAATGAGGTAAGACTGTGTTATATAGTTTTAGACAGAAAACAGAAAGGCTGTGTTGCAAGACCTTGTCATTAACAGACTGTTACCAGCGCACTGTGAGCAGATCAAGACCGATATGAAATCTAGGTTATTTCTGCCTTACATTCATGCTACATTAAGTTCTACAAAGTATTGTCTGATTTCTTCCAGGGCATGTTTTAGATAGGAAAGATTTAATCTACACATGGTTGTTTCCTGGTGGAGTGTTACGGGACAGTTTGATACCAGTCACCCACCAGGTATTTCCTGAAGTCGGCCTCTATCATGTCAACCTCACCCTCAGGAACCTGGGTAAGTTCCAGTTTGATGTCAGTCACCCTCATCTAATCTCCTATAACGCCATTATCTACCATCTTTTCATTTAACAGTCCTTCCAATTTAATTACTAACCTGTCTTGTCCCATCTCACCAATCACTATTCTGTCTTGTCCCATCTCACCAATCACTATTCTGTCTTGTCCTATCTCACCACTAGCTATTCTGTCTTGTCCTATTTCATTAGTCACTATTCTGTCATGTTCTATCTCACCAGTCACTATTCTGTCTTGTCCTATCTCATCAGTCACTATTCTGTCTTGTCCTATCTCACCAGTCACTATTATGTCTTGTCCTATCTCACCAGTCACTCATCGAAATGGGTGAAAGATTCCTGCAGCAACGTTAAACTCCATATTCACTCACTCACCAGTTACTATTCTGTCTTGTCCCATCTCACCAGTCATTATTCTGTCTTATACCATCTCACCAGTCACTATTCTGTCTAGTATCATCTCACTAATCACTACTATTCCCTTCCAATCCAATATCATTGTTCTTGTCATCTCACCAATCATGTTTCCATATTCCATTCTTGTAAATCATCATTCTCCCAATCCCACCTTGCCAATCATTCCCCCATTCCCCCAATCTTGTCCACCAATCATCATTCCCTCTGCTATCACACTGGTGTTCATTCTTGGTATGTCTGTTCAGTTTGCTTCCATTTTCAATCCAGTTTCTGATACCAGTTTCTGATACCAGTTTCTGATACCAGTTTTCTGATACCAGTTTCTGATACCAGTTTCTGAGTATTCCAGTGACAGTACTTTACTTCTGCGGTGGTCTTCTCTGTATTTTCTTAATAGCTGCTGACTTTAAGCTCTTGGGTTTCTTAGGCAGTGCATTGAGAAAATACCATCACTGGCACTATTTATTGAAAAACTGTTCTAGTTGTTTAATGCATTCCTCCAATACTATTACAATAAAGTACAATTTAATTTTTATTTATTTAATATATTCAATGTATTATGTCACAATAAGTGACCAGGGCTATTAACATTAATTAAACAAATATCTAGTTTTCTAGTTCATGTGTTTGTTTGTTAGTGGGACAATTAATTTTATTACTGATTACTCATATGATGACAGGAAACTAAAACATCAATTATTGTGCAAAAACAATCAGGGCAGTGACTAAATTCAGTATGATATATTTTTAAAATCTGGTAATATAATCCATTTTTCCTAATGACCATCTTTCAGTAACACATAGGTGAAGCTGAATCACTAAGTACCAAGCACATCAACATACTTAAAATGCCAATAATGATGATACTTAAGATTGTTTTAATTATAAATATATTTAAAAATAACAATTATCCTCATCGCTTTGCTAAATGTGTATGAAATTAATCCTACTATTCCTAGACATTTTGTGAGAGAGAAAAAAAAAGGAGGATATGACCTTGAAATTTGAATATGGAACGGTTTTCTCCACATTCTTTCTATTGGTGTCTGCACATACTTTCTACTGGGAATGTTTCTGTGTGAGGCCTGTATCAAGTACCCTGGTGGCTGGTGTGTGTGCGCTGTGTCAACATACCTGAGCCTTACGCCACCCACACCTCTGATGGGGGCACTCACTGGTAACACCAGGCGAAATGATACCTTTAACCCATTGGAGGCTTAGTGTAATACTAATACTAATAGGCTGTGCCTTCTGGCATTGCACTTCGGAATTCTAGTATTGTGCGTTCCAGATCAGCGTGCACTATCACTTACCATTTTCCTTTCATGATTGTGTCACATAAATTGTCAATGTATTTTAATAATTACCGTAAATCCCAGGGTATTTTCTACATAAATCTTTATATTTACAGAATTATGTAAAAATTTAAAGTTTGGCATAATTACTAAGGAACAGGTTAAAAATAAGCCTTGCAAATTACAGCTTGATTACCAATCTTAATTAATTATAAATATGTTTAAACCAATTACTAAGTGATAAAACTAAATTTAAAATGAGTTTGCTTTATTACTTTGATTATCTATTAAATGCAAATTTCTGTTTAAAAAAAATTATAATGTCCTTTTATAATTACTATACTAAAGTAAATTATGTTGTCATCACAATGCAGTTGAGTATAACATACTGTGATATTTCATTCACTTGCTACACCACACTATATGCTTTGTGCTTGCAATTCATTGTTCACTTGAATTCCTGGTTTAGCATGTTTAAATTTAAACCCTGACATATTTCAGTAATGTTACACCACACCCTACAAGCATGACAATTGCTGTCTAGAATGACATGTCTAATTGCATGACAGATAGCTTGATCTGTTTGGCAGAAACAATCTACTTGTAACCACACCACTAACCACACCTATTTAGGAACAGTAATGCTGTGTACCGTTGCCGATAACGGAAACTATTGTACAATGATATATCCTGTGAGGAAATACGAGTGCTATGTAGTAATAAACATGTATATCCTCAATTTGAACAATTATCAAAAGCATAAATAACTGCATATTTAACATCTGTTTTTAAATATGGTCCATGTAGAAATGAAATAATTAAAACAAATTATAAAGTACTGATTTTCAGAATAACAACTTTTGCACATCATCCTGTCATAACTGGTATTCACTAACTTTGATTTTTTGTTTACCTTCTGGATAAGAGTAAATTGGTTTTGTGATATATTTTAAGCTAAATTTGTTTGTTGGAATTTGTTTGAATAAATTTAAAAATATTATATGTGTATATGAATGTTTTTATTTAAATAATTACCATATCATTTTCTAAATTAGGCCTTTTAAAATAGTATATGTGTACCGGGTATATGAATGTTTTTATTTAAATAATTACCATATCATTTTCTAAATTAGGCCTTTTAAAATATTATATGTGTATATGAATGTTTTTATTTAAATAATTACCATATCATTTTCTAAATTAGCCCCTGAGCCCCATTCATTGAGAAACACCAATTTCTATATTTTTAGCCCAAAGCTTAAATAAATACATGCAATTCCGGTATGTGCCAATTTGAATAATGTCAAGTTTGATGTACTTTTGATGAACATTAGTCATTGACCGGATTCATGGTTATCCCCAGCTTGGTTATCAATGTAGTGTTGTAGACCTAACCACAGCGTGTGAAATCGCTGCACACATGTCCAGTATTGCCGCACTGCGATTAATCTGCCGTGAGTCACGATAGCGGGGCGGCACAGGGAGTACGTACAGGCCTCTACACTAGGAACTAGGAACTTTGTAATCCTAGTACAGGGTGGAGTTCATTGTTCCATAGTACTGAAAGATATTTCCCCCTGAAAGGGTTCTCCGTTGATGGCAGAAAGGGCCCCTTTCCCTTGTTTACCTAAATCTGTTTCAACTTAAAGAAAGAGGACTATTTGCTTTGGTTTTTTTCAGTTGATTCTGTTACTAAGCAACTAGAGGTACGAGTTCATGAAAGGTCACCTGCTGAGGTATTCCTCCAGCATCCATTGGTTGTGGAGACGGATGAAGAGGTGCACTTCAGAATACTTGTAAGTAGAAGCCTTTGACCGCTCCACATGTGCTCACCCCAGACTGGAAATAGAACAGTGATCATTGCATTGGCTTCCAAACCAAAGGTTACGAATTGATGGACCGGAGATAGAGACTGAGATAGTGTGCGATTACCTCCCATTTCTGTCTATGCATCAGCCTTGGTTCATCAATCTTACTGTAAAACATAGTTAACCCTCTCTCTGCTGAAGGCAACTTAAGTTGTCCGATCACATGCAGAAATAGAACAGTTTGATTTTATTCAGCAGAGAGAAGGTTAATGCACGTTTCCCTCCATTTTAAACCATCTGCTGCAGTATCACTGTAATAAAGGGTTAAAAAAAAACTCACTGAAAATTGTCCTCATTTAATACCATAAGTATCATAGTCGGGATGCTACAAATTATTTCCTTGTCGCTATTTTTAATTGGTCCATCATATTTTATTGCTACTTATAACTTTACAAGTCTTCCATTTCTGAAGCAATCACATTCTTTAGGTTGTAGGTAATGTAACACAATAAAATGTGGGAGATACTATGCCATCTCTAACTATATTACACAAATTATGAAATTAGCACTGCACTCACTCGAACCTCATGGGTTATTGTCCATATCTTTCATAATATAACTGGAAAAAAAATGTGTTCTCTGGTTCAATTTCTGTCTGGTAATTGTTACATATTTATTTTTCCAATCCAGGGTTTTGAGAAGGTTGATGCTGTAACAGCGAAGTACTCCGATGGCACCGTCAAAAAAATATTTAATAAACTAAGGTGAGTTGTCTGTGGAACTGACATAAATAAAACACATCTAATATGGTCTTATCAGTATTTGCAGTGGTTTCAATAGGTGCCGGCAACTGGCAAAATTGTCCGTTTATTTTGGAGTATTTCCCTAATTTTGCTGTTTACTTTCAATCTTGCTGATACTACTTTGTATGATTTATGCAGGTCTTTTGCCTCTTACTTTTGCTAATCTGCCACCTACTTCTGATTCTACTGAAACCACTGTGAATGAACGTTTTTTTTTAAATTGTGGACAATCAAACTGGTTCCTCAGTTTGCAAGGACTTCATTCATATTATTTAATAAACCAGTTTCCATATTAAAACTAATTACGCTAGGTTCTTAAATTTCAGAGCATCTCATCATAATCATTATGTTTCTTTATGTAGTGGCATTCAGATATACATAGATTATTGAGTTACAGTCAAACCCTGTTGTACCAGACACTCCCATGTTTGTTAAAATCTGGTCAGTAAGTATCTGAGTTTCTTTTGCCTTGTCGGCTAGCTGTTTTGTCTGGTTCGAGAGTACGGTCACGTGAGTTACAGTCAAACCCTGTTATACCAGACAATCCCGTGTTTGTTAAAATCTGGCCAGTAAGTATCTGCGTTTCTTTTGCCTTGTCGGCTAGCTGTTTTGTCTGGTTCGAGAGTACGGTCACGTGGCGGCGAAGTGCAAAAAACAACAAAAAACACAGTGGACCTGGATCAGTCTACTCAGTACCGAATGGTTTTCGGCCAGCCCAGTCTAGCCCAGTCTAGAAATGTGATATGTGCTTGCAAAGCGGCATAGCCGGCAAAGAGTAATCTTGTCGGTAGATTGATTTTGACATCGGGACAGTCACCTTTCTATTATCCCACCTTGGACAGAGTGCATTGATTCAAGATTATTTGACACTAATGAGCGTATTCAGTTGGCGATGATTAAAACAACAGTCTAATTACATGCAAAGCTCAATGACGACACATTCAAGGCAAATTACAGCACACACTGCCAATGGGATTAATCTCATGATGATTGTAGCCTAAGTAAACTAACTCTGTCTAAGGCTCTTTGTGAAATTGTCCAGTATATTGGAGCAAAATAATGTAAAATTTACACTTTACACTTTGATTTTGGCTGACTGGAAATGGAAATCGGATCACCGTTGTATTGAGTTAAATTATATAGTAGGAAATCTGTATTGGTTAAAGGTTGACCGGTAAGCGATGGAACCGTTATGTTGGAGCCCTTTATGTCGGGGTCTGACTATTTTATTTGATAAATCTTTCTCATTCCTAATAATTAATTATCAAAATGTATGGCACAATTATATTGCATAAATCATAGCAGTGTTTGTAATAATGCCCATTCACATGCTCGAGACAGGGTATTATCAATGTGCTTTCTGCCACAAGACTGGTTGTATGTATGGATCGTGCCTGAAATAAGGCATGTCACTAATGGTCAGATTGTTTCTTCTGGGGGAAAACTAAACTAGCTCGATGGGTTGTATAACCACTGCATATGTGCATTCTATTTTGTGTTGTGGACAGAACCCAGTTAAGCATGGCGGTATCCACACATGCAGGAATATGTACATGCATACAGCATGTTTTGTAAGAATGTAATTGTTTATCCGCCCAAGAGTATTTGTAAAAAGTATGTTTATTCATCAGACAGGGTAATTATTACGTAAAAACACCCCAAATTATTTAACTTAAATAATTATTCTCTTAAGTTTTATCAGTCACGGTCACAGGCCCTATGTTGCTAGTGGCTAGTAGACATGTAGAGGGGCTGGATGAAATTTCCAGATATACTGTTAGTCTTAGAGTATTTTTTGCTATGATATATCTAGTATATTATCACATTATTATACCATATAAAATTACATTAAAAATAATATCCAATACTATTTGTTACAATTATTTTTACTATCTGATGCCGCCTCGCACGCTTGAGCTGTGAGTCCAGTGGGTGTCTTCTCCGACGTCCGCGCAAAGTTTATCGCGTACTGTGATTTGGTGATCAAATAGGTTGTCGGTACATTTTGTCGTACAAAAAAGGCTATTTATGGCTTCACATTTGTTTTCCGATGGAAACATAAATATAGTGGAACGTATCTCTAGATTACACTTAAAATACTGTAAAAGACTTATATTACGAGCAGACTTATATTACGCGCTCTACGAAACAGCTTTAAACTGAATTGACCGACTTAATCCGAATTGACTGTTCATTTCATACCACTTTCAAACCAGCATTGTTCACACCACATGTACTTCATGTATACTTTCAAACCAGCATTGTTCACACCACATGTATTTCATGTATACTTTCAAACCAGCACTGTTCACACCACATGTATTTCATGTATACTTTCAAACCAGCATTGTTCACACCACATGTATTTCATGTATACATGTACTTTCAAACCAGCATTGTTCACACCACATGTATTTCATGTATACTTTCAAACCAGCATTGTTCACACCACATGTATACTTTCAACCAGTATCCTCACATCACATATCAATCCGTTCAATCTCATTAAAATCAGATCTCAGCGTAGCTGAAATCTGATGGAACCGCCATATACTTTGCATCAGATTGCCCTTTGACGGGCAGCCGGTTTACGTAAGGCATCTACGTTTGTCTTTTAAATGTTTTTGTATCACAACCTCACTGATGGCAATACATCTCTATATAAAAATGAAAAACGACAAATGACACATATGTTTGACTTACAATATATCAAAGATGACATGATTGAAAAGCATGTTGTCAAAAGAAAATGATCGGCTGCTAGAATCTACACATGTTGTTTACAA
>JAUTBV010090366.1:0-18622 GCA_032361325.1 Lepetodrilus fucensis | reverse complement strand
TAAAACATTCACTGAAAAAGTAGCATACCATGGTATATATATATACATAAAAAAATAAAAAATAAAAAATAAAAATATATATATATATATATATTTATATATATGTATATATATATATATATATTTTATTTTTTGTTTGTTTTGTTTTATGAGTACTATGTTGTACCTAGCCAATTGATATACACGTGATTTCACACAGCATATTTGGAATCGGATCAAGATAGTAATCCACTAAACATCGTTAACTAAATGTATTAAAAGAACGGCATGGCTGTCATTAAATCCAATTTTATACTGAATCATTGTCAGAACAAAACTGTTTCATGTCCCTTTCCAAACGAAATGTTTATAGGAGAGACGATTTGATAGAACAATCTGACATCACCATCAAATAAAACCAGATTGGTCTATCAACGATTTCTAGAAAGGTGAAAGAAACATTTTTATTTACGTGATGGATATAGAACACTATGAAACTAAAATTGTAATTCTTCAATGTCACACAAAATAAAACTACAAATGATCTCATACTCCCTCTCTCTCTCTCTCTCTCTCTCTCCCTCCCTCCCTCTCTCTCTCTCTCTCTCTCTCTCTCTCTCCCTCTCCCTCTCTCTCTCTCTCTCTCTCATGCCTACAATACTGTTGAATATCTATCAGGCCAAACCAATTAGATCACTTATGGCACTTTTATAGGAGCACTATATGTGTCTTTGTTTGTATTTCAGTCATTAGATAATGTATACTACAATGCAGATACGACCTACACGTACTAGTTTCCACTGATATCTTCACGGCCACCAATAACACACAAATACGCTAGAGGTGATATTCTGCAATAACCTTAGAAGCAATAATGGTTAATCTCACAGAAGAATTACAAACACAAGTGTATTAATTAGGCATTCCGTATACAAAAGATGAATACGTATTGCTGTTATGTACCATTGGAATAATAAGGAAGATGTGCCATTTAAGATGTTTCTTTAATTTATAGGTCGTAGTTTTGAATTTCTAATATTCAATGGAGGCACACATCTACATATAATGATATAGCAATGTTAGATGCTTCTAAGGCATGTTTTGTTTCTCCGTTTACATTTGAATTAACTACTTTGTATTGAACATGTCTTCAATTAAACATCTACTAACCATTCGCTCTGTCACAGACCGTAGAGGACGCTTCACTATTACGCGGTAGACAGTTTTATAACACAGGTATTAATTGCATCATTCCTAGAGCATAGATCAAAAATGCAATTTGATTTCCCAATAAAGATGTACCCTATTAAATTAAGATAGCATTGCATTTTCAGTATAGTTTGTAGTCTAGACATTCCTATAATTATTATCGTGTTCAGCTGTGCTATCTTCAGCATTCATTAAGGCAAAATTAAAAGTCATGAAAACTGTCCGAATTGTTATTTCAATGGACAAATAACTGGAGTGTAAAATCGAGATAATAATCTCTATTCGTGAGATAGTTGTATCTATAGTATTATGAAATATGCACACTGAAACAATTTGTATCAAACACATATCATCATCACATCATCAGAGACTAACTATATATACACATATACATCGAATTTAGGCCATCTATTATTATGTCGTTACACAATCAACATGGTGTATCCAGTTTAAGCAAATAATCTTTAAATGCATACAGTACACATAGTATTTTTTAAAAGCCCCCCAATCTTTTTTCATCATTAAAATTATAATTTTCGGTCTCTGAAATGTGTCTTCTTATAGCAGGTAATAATCATTCCTTCCCATAGCAATCTGCTTTCCTCATACAAACGGCAAGCTCTTGGTCTCTAATTTTATTATGATGGCTTGATGACTGAATATAGATTGTATCCAAACAATTTGTTAGTTTCACGCTCCCACTGCACACACGCCCGGGGGCACTGGGCTATTGAAGGGGGACTAGGGCAGGAATAAGAAGAGAGGGGAAGAGAGGAAGAGAGGGAGAGAGCGAATGCTCTGTGGCCAGGTGCACTTCAATGCGACATCTTCGCATGTATTGAAGAAGAGTTTTTGGGTCTCAAGCATGAATGCAAAACTATACCGTGAACTAGTGAATAGAGAAGTAAAAAGTAGTACGGTTCCTGGTGCATTCAGCCGCATTCTACTTGTAAATTACTCTACTTCCTTTGCCATTAGGCGTATGCTTTGACACTCTGACTGAGCGGTCTATAATAAGCAATGATACGAATGTTAAACCGTCTAAACCTGGGCCGTGATTACGTAGACCGGGGTGGTATATGTGATTTTAATACTACACAGGTGATAGCTGAAAGATAGTCCGGGATTAAGCAGTCTGCCTTGTGACGGTGTGAGATTCGTGGGTTTAAACACGAGAACGGATATTTGTTATCAAATCCTTGGCCAAAAGGATTGGTGTGAATAATAAGACTTGGTCTCATATACACGCCAATGTGGCTTAGCAAATTAAACATAATATTGGTCATAATGGACATGGACAGCGTTCAAATATTTACGGGTGGAGGGGTACTCGTGTGTGATTATTGAGGTGGGGTACGTATTCATACCGCATATAGGTTTACGAAGAGAACTGTACTTAACTTGGGGTAGGGGTGTGTGGGACTACCACACTACAACTTCCACTACTCCAAAACCCCACCACACACCACTCCACCCTACCATGATTCAACATTACTTGTTTTTATTCTATTTGCGAAATCAAAATGACATGTAGTCATGGTATATAATATCATCACGAATGTTTTTCATTTCAATAAAACTTATATTTATAACTAACTTAGTTTACAATAATTTATTATAACTAAATGCAACGTTTCAATGTATACTCATTAGGCCGAACTCAGGATTCAATTCGATGATATATCCACAAGGGGATGATATGTCAACCAACCACGTGTAATTGTAATTCAATAAATGTGTACTAAATAAACTCAGTATTTTATAAAGTTAAGTAAATATCTAAATATCGATTAATTTAATTCAGTCCTATTTTACGTTGGTTCATATCATCATGAGTTCTAGTCCTGTTCGGTTGATATATAATTCGTCAAGGGCGGTACTGTATATCATATGAAATAGCAATCAAATACATTCGATGTACATTTCATGTCCATATCTGAGAATCTATGTACATTGCAGGGGTGCAAGCTGACGTACACACACATCTACTATAGTGTACACAGCGTGTATAGTCTAGCATACACACACGGTCCCACCATGAATGAAACGATAACCGATGTTTATTTCTCCTTACTCGAATGTTTGAAAAAGCAGTTTGAGTGACAAGGGGGGGCACATAATGGGATGGTAATGATGGGTGTTGACAGGGGACCAACTAGCATTTGAGTGGAACCACCGATCTTAAAATCAAACGTTCGTTTTTCAAAGACCGCCCCCGAGAAGATTGAAGGCGTAGAAAAAGCGAAACAACCCGCACATTTCCTAACGACGTGGAAATAATGATGTTTTGGAGCGCGTTTCATTTAAAGTGGTTTGTTTGCCAAATTGGTGATCGACAGTCGATAAAAGCCCTGGGACTTTTTGTTCAAACAGGCCGAGTGACAACCGGGTGTGGCTTAGCAGAGCTCCGTTCGCCGATTGGCTGATTCCGCCGCCATGAGGCCCCGCCCCTCCACTGAAGGAGCCTTGGTATATTTACCCTTCTCCGTGGCTAGGTTTTCTATATTTTTACGATTGCTTCGCCGTGAAGTGCTTACCATTGTCACTTAGCTGCACGAATACCAGTGTGTTGTCAGTGTTGTCTGTGCAGTGAATGTCTGCTAGTGGTGACAGTGGTCAAGAAGACAGAGGACGGAGCATCTGTGCTACTGAGAAGCTCCCAGTTACCTAGGACTATATCATCATGGATTCCTACGCACCCGGAATGCTGTCGTCCAAGTCGCCGTACGACCCCACCAACACCAACACCTACGCCATGACCACCATGCCCAGCATCAACAGCATGGGTTCCACCATGGGCACCATGGGATCCATGTCCAACATGAGCTACTCTCCCCAGGGGATGGGCGGCATGGGGAGCATGAGCGCTATGGCTCCTACAATGAGCTCCATGGGCATGAGCGCCATGAGCGCCATGCACAATCCCATGAGCATGAACAATATGAACGCCATGGGAAGTGTCAGTGCCATGAACGGGATGACTACCATGCAGTCCATGCAGATGAATGGCATGAGCAGATCTCCCATGGATCCAAACTTGATGCCGATGGACCGAGCTCAAGCGCTAAATCGTGCTCGGGACAAGACGTACCGTCGTAGCTATACCCACGCCAAACCGCCGTATTCATACATATCGCTCATCACCATGGCTATCCAGCAGTCTCCAAGCAAAATGTGTACATTGAGTGAAATTTATCAGTTCATCATGGATTTATTCCCGTTTTATCGCCAGAATCAACAAAGGTGGCAGAACTCAATCCGACATAGTCTGTCCTTTAACGACTGCTTCGTCAAAGTTCCCCGCACTCCCGATCGCCCGGGAAAGGGAAGTTATTGGACCCTGCACCCGGATTCGGGAAACATGTTCGAGAATGGTTGCTACCTCAGACGTCAAAAACGCTTCAAGTGTCCCAAGAAGGAGTCGTTACGGATCCCCAACTCCCCGGGTGAGCCAGGATCCACGCCTCAAAACGGACAAAATGCTCATAACCCGGACTCTACCCCAACATCAACGGACAACGGGTCAGGTATGTCGGCACCCAACACCCCACCGCATTCGGTGGAACCCCTAGTCCAACCAAAGATGGAAGCGAACCACGGAAACACGCCGCCGGAGCTGACGCACCCTCAACTGCACGCGCACAACCCTAGTCAGCAGCCTCTCCAACAGCAACAACAACAGCAACAACAACAACAACAACAACACAATCCGCAGCAACACAACCCTCAGCAGCAGCACAACCCTCAACATCACAGTCAGCAACAGCAACAACAACAACAACAACAACAACATCAACAACACCCCGTGTCTCTTACTCCAACGTGTACGACAGAACTAACCAATGCGCAATCTCTTCAACACGATATTCGAAACCATACTCAGGGATTAACGCTGGGACCAGGTCAGTTAGCCGGCCACCATCCATCGTTTAATCATCCTTTTTCCATCAACAATCTTATGTCCGAAGGATCCATGGGCAAATTAGACTTAAAACTGTATGAAAATATGCAGGCGGGCTATGGGTATACCCAAATGTCTCCGCTCACCATGCCTAAAGAAAGCTCACCTCCTATGTCTAACCCAGATGGTAGCTACTACAAATACGTCCCTCATTCGGCAAGTTTGTGAAATTCGAATTTATTTTATGTTCTGTTCCACATTTTAACGTTTTTTTCCCCCCTATTATTTCACACACGTATGTTCACTGGAAACGCTGTTTATACCAAAGATCGGACCCGGTATCACGAACGGCTCTATAGCGTGTGCATAGTTCAGCATGCAAATGGACTGCCATTCGTAAACGGACAACAATTCTGTCAAAGAAAAGACGCATATTTAAATTTGCATGCACTGTTCATGCCCTGACTTTGTGTCGTTCATGTGGCAAGACGGGTTTATTTGTAATACTGGTTGGAGGCAGGGTAGTCTATTTCACAATACGGCTGCAGCTGTGGCAATTGCAAAACCATGAGGACATTAAGCAATTATTTCACTGTATTAGAGATCTAGCCAATGAGCAGGTAAATCAATATATTTCATTTTTATATATATATATATATATACATACATATATTATACATACATGAACCACTTGTAAAATAAGTAAATATATTTGTTTAATTTATTTAAAGACATATATTGTTAGAATGATTTTGAAGGAGATTTCTTTATTTATCTTCCTACGGAGAATGTTCTTGCTGTGACAATCAGAACAGAGATATTATATCTGTACAAATAGCATTTTGTGACATTTTCCCAAAATATCAGAGAGGAGATTTATGATATATAAGCCATGTTCTGAAACGAACAATAATGGTATATTCGTGTAGTATATATTTCAGTCATCTCCATCTGTCGGTGTTGTCATTCGATATTGTTAAAAAATCATGTACATTTCATTACATCTGTATGTCTCGGAGAGATTTTTCCACGAAAAACAATGTTCTATTTAGATAAATATTAAAACTTTATGGAACCTTAATTCAGTTTTTCATCATTTCATAAATTATTATACATATTATATATATATATATATTATACGCACGGTGGCGGGCAGAATGCGATACCTAAATACCTGATTTGCTTGGTATAGCGGTCAAAAGATTGCTCTGAATTTTGACGGGTATTTCGGGTACCGGACTGGGAAGTTATCTCGCTGTACCCAGTTGCTAAGCAAAGGAGGGTTCTTCGTTTCCTATCTCAGCTACCCTGATACCCGCTGATTATTATCCGGCAACGCGAACAGTCACAAGGGGTGGCACTCGTCATACATATTTCTTTCTCCACATTTCCGATTATTTCAGTTTATAGCGTCCCCGTTTTTGTTTCGTTTTGTTTTATTAACATAGGTATTTCAGATGTGCAAACGGATAAAAGCAATCGGAAAATCCCGGGTTGGAAAAATATACCCGATGACATGGACTATTATGAATTAATACGTGAGGAAATATTAGCAACACAGTCTGGACGATATAAACATGTTTTCGGAGGAAGGATGGTTAAATGATCGGAATTTAACAAGATTTATAATCCTGAAAATTCCGTCACATTTTAGTGATATATCTCTTTGGGATTTCGGTGTTTTCGGATGCAAAATGTGAATTGTTTTATGGCAATTAGTGGTGTGATAAAAAAAACGTTATGAGTATTGCTCAGTGCTTTAGCAATGGAAGGATCGAGGTAAATTTTAGATTTTCCTTTTTGCTCTTATCCTTGTGAAAACATTGTATTCGCATGAGTCTTACTTTTTGCGTACAATCGATGCATTGATGAAGCAGGTGGTATTTTCTTAGCCATGTGCATGTGTTTTCTTATCTTATTTATTGTAGATACTTATCTGCACCCATTAACCAATGATTACACGCAATAACAATATGTATACTAATGTGCAATTGCCGTATAGTTTTATTATTGGTTCGCTTGTCGAATAAATTAGGCATTTCTTTTTTACAATCTATGGAATTGATATAGCATTTACAATTATAGATTTGAAATATAATAAACATTCGCGATTATTAGGAATTATTCGGCTATAAAAATAATAAGGAAGTTAAAAATTATTAATATATTTTATTTTAGTTTTTATACTTAATTTGTAGAATATACATGCAAAGAACTCCCAAATTGTTTGAATAATTTCACATATTCTTATTTATCAGTATATAAATATTTAGAACATACTTACAATGTTTTGCAGGTAATTAGAGTTGTTCTGTATCAAACGTAATATTATATTAATTGTTCCACAACAGCATAGGAAGCGCTTTATGATGAACGGGAAACTTAATTCTCGGGTTATTAAAAATTAATAATGTTCTCTTAAACCCGATAGCGTGGTGGCTCTAGCATGCCTTTTAATTTGAGTGATCTCTAGAGTATCTTAAAGCTATTTTCCCGTTTCTTCCAAACCTCGCATAAATTGAACCCCTTATTTTCGGGGTGTTATCCCTAGGGAGGGGGCTACCATTTAGCGCTGGTTTGCCACGCGCGGTTCCCCATCACTCCGCCTTATTCACACGGGGGCTCTAGTTAGGGTCGTCGAAGCGGAAAATGGGTAAAGCTTTTCTTTCATACTTGTGTATAGAGTTGTCGATTTCATGCGGTTGCGATTTGGCGACGCACCGAAGCGTACGAATTATCAGTTTCTTGGTTTTGTGGCGAAACCCAACTACTAGAAAAGACCTCTCGTTTTTACATTACCGACAGCGGAATATATTCTCAGTTCAGTGCGAGTTCATCAATAGGTTTTTGTCTTTTTGTTTTGATTTTCTTGTCGTTCCAATTATGTCAATATCTGGTGTAATTTGGTATGTTTCATTCTAATTTATTTCATCTGTTAAATTAAGCGAAATGGCTCTAGCCCTCAGATTATTCGCTTCACCGAAAACCCTATGTTTATGAGCTAGACTTAACCAGTTTAACCGTACTGTGTTTGGAAACTAAACAGGGCAAGAATTATTCGTCAGAAATCAGTACAATTTTATCTGAAACTATCTGAATGAGAACATTATTCAATTTATTGTCAATCTTATTAATCTGTTCTGATTTTCATTTTTCGCCTTGACAATTGTCACAGCTTTCTGAGATCTAGGAAATGAGGCCAGTCGTTCGCATGCGTTTTCTGAATCTATTTTAATTTGATAAATAATATGTTTTTGCCTGCAACTCAATTTCCTCCGTCTTCGGATATGAGCGATGCATTGAACTTCGGTACCCCCTTAGGCCAAACCCCGTCTAGGGTCCTTATATCCTATAAGGGCTCCTAGAACCCTTTTCTATTACTCAAGAACATCGGGGACGAGGGAACTTGCAGTTTGAAAAGCGGGGAAGAAAAGCGAAAGCAAAAGGAACTACAGCTTTTAATCAATGTGAGAAGATTCAAATCAAATGGGGGGATATTTTGAATTCATCTTCCCTTCAGTTTTTTTAAAAACCAGTAGCAATCAACGGTTTGACACAGCCGGAGTTTTAGGACCCACTTAGAACTGTTAGTCTCTCTCTATGCACAGGGCATATTTTCTAGATCTTTTAGTAGCTTGTAAAAGAAGACGATTTGATGAAGGATAGTGACGATTAAACATTAAGTGGAATGGATGAAATGATGGGTTGGGAGGTTTGCACAAATGAAGAAAAAAACGGGAATTTCTATTTGCATTACGATTGGATAATTTTAGCTATTGTATTTTGATAGCAAATTAAACGCGAGTGATAATGATCGATAAATACATCCGAAAAACAGATGCTAATATTAAAAAAAAAATTCAAAACCAGGCGCATGAAAATATGTGAAATATAATAATATGAGGTAACCAAGGGGACTAAACAATTTTCAATAATCATGTCTTAGCGCTTGGGTACAGTGAATGAATGTATAGGACATTTTACTTTCAATTTAATGTTTAAAAGCAGGCTCAAGTTCTATGTTTTATAGAGTGGATGTTTATTATGTAATTTACATTATAAAATTCAACACAACAGATACATTTTGCAAATGTTTACTGTTCATGTCATTGCGTATGCACAATAGTCAATAGCAGTTCAAGAAAATACGGAATATTTCATCATCATATAATCTGTGTGTGTGTGTGTGTGTGTGTGCATGCGTGTGTGTCTGTGCGCTCGTGCTCGTATGTATGCATGTGCGTCTGTGCCTGTGTGTTTGTTTGTTTGTCTGTGTGTGCGCGTGCGTGTGTGTGCTCACCTCTTAGTCAACCACATTTATATTCTACTTCATGAATCTCTGAAAAAGATCTGTGCGAAAATCATGTCAAGTTTAATGTGTTGAAATTGACTTTGAAGGTTAACATAGCTTTAGTTTTACGAAAACATCAACATTAATGTATCGCCTTGAATAGTGTGGAATATCCCACGAACAATTATCTATAAAATTATGCAACCACAGGACTATAACTGTACTTCCACCACTGGAGTTTAAATGTCATCTGAATAGCGGCATAACATTTTTAAATTCTGGAATAAATAAGTCAAGTATTTTAATCGAAGTAAAATATATTACGCATTGAATTGCGGTATAGAGGTTGTAGCTACGTGGGAAAATTTGAAATGACAATAATTTCTAAATTTTATGAAATATTATCCTCCATAAAGTTATATCAGGTTTTGACAGTAAATACTATATTATTAAATTTACCCAAGCTAAAGCTTGACCGACACCCAAAGTCCTAGCGCAGATTTCACCCCTTTCACCATCCCAATATGCGCCACACAGTGGTATATACAACTTCGTGCATTTTGATTTAAAAGGACGGTAGCTCTACTTTACTACAGATAAGAGAAAAGAGTAACCATGAAATCGGAAACTGTAAATCACTGCGTTTGTCGGTACTTATATATTGTTATAGCTTGAACTTTAGCATTTGTTACAGTTCTATGAAATCTATGAAATAACTAAACAATTTTCAACGTATGAAATAACGCGATGGGAACATATCAAGAAATATATCGTGTTTTATTACTTTCAGGAATGATTAAAATAAATGTATGATTGCTCACTATTATTATAGTTATCGTGTATATTGTTTGCTATTAATATATATTTATTATTTTCCTCTATTACTATAGTAAACGATTATTATTTTTAAATAGTTCAAAAGGCGAATATTAATTCCGAAATAATGTTATGTCGACTGTATTGCAATACAATTTATCACGTTCATGAATCGGACGTAGCACCTAGAACGGGTGGCCTGAGGTTAGTTGTAACACTATTGATAGATAAAAGTAAATATTTTGATGTGTTAAGAATTGTCAGTAATAGCCTCCTTGTCGCACTCCTCTAAGCAATGCATTTGTGTACAAGCGACAAACAAAGTCGTGACGATATACATACGGCTTATCTAACGTGTTGATAGCATGTCAATCCCTTTGGAATAATTTCACTAGTTAAACTTCAGTGAACTGGAATGATATCAAGTGCTAAATAAATTGCTTTGTATTTTATTTTATTTAATATGTTAGTATACCAGTTTATTTAAATTGAAAATGTATTATTGTTTAACGTAATAAATTATAATAATGTAATTTTACTGGTGGCACAGTTCACTTAATATTTTTTTTATAATTTTAAAGATTATTGTTATTTGTTCATAGGCTACGAACACAAACTTTGTGAACATTAATTAATTAAATTATCAGTTAAGAATTTCGCATTTTCGCTTTTCTTTTTCAATTGCCGAGTTTTAAATTTCAATTAATTACTAATAAAATAATTATCAATCTAATTACACCAACCTTTGAAGCAAAAACACTGATTAAGTCGTTAAAATAACATAATTTTACACATTTCTATCTCGACTTAATAAACGTCGTAGAGATTTATTTATTGCTGTTAATGTCTGTGGACGGATACGAGCGAGATTGGACTACAGACATTTATTGATAGCTACAGCTAGCTGGGCGCTGCGCTGAATCGTCCAAGTAATGATTATACCGACCTAGGATGTCCATTAATGCGCAGAGACGAAGGCGGGGTCTTACAGATTTCTGGTTATGAGACAGCGATTGTACAAATTGGTGACGGCAAAATGCAACTGACATGCCGAAACGTGAGCGATGGCTTTGAAAACGTTTAGCAAAGATGCTGATACGGATTTGGGAATTTAGGAAAATATGCTTTGGGTTTAGTTCGATTTGCGGCGACAGGATGGGCCGGATGATAAAATAAATACTAGTAGTACATTTCATATAGTAAATAATCTAGAAATGTTATATATTAATTTGAACGTTATAGTGAGTCATTTTCGCAGTTATGTAACTATCGATTCTTCTTGATCTAAATCGTCGTGTTATGGTAAATATGGATTCTAGCATTTTGATTTTTGATAAAGATGACTCATTCTCAGATTACGAAGATAATTTATAGAGGAAATTATAAATGGACATTTGCTCAATTATCCTTGTTTACCCGCATTTTCCATATGCCATATTCTGGAGTCTCGATATATCACAGGCAAGGCTTATCTAACCAAATGCCACCCTCTCCTACGCGGAGCTGGGAAACGGGTGGAAAATCTCGTCTTTCCTGCATAAATTACCTTACCCATTCACGTCCCGGTAACCAGAATACATGGTCTATAATTGCTGACGCGCAAAGCATTGTGGGTCGTGCATTTACACCAATTAGAAGCCCCCCTGTGTTATCTTGAATCGGAATAGTCATGTATGTCCATTGAGAGCTAATGTTTGACGTTATGTTAATAAGGACACTACTTAGACTATGTTTTGTACTATTGTACCATATAACAAATGATTGATGAAAGGTTTTAGAAAATACTATATCAAATTTCATCAATTCTTGTGAACAGCAATGCTCACATGAAGTATCGTAAGGTCGTTTAGTACATCCGTTTAAGTTTATTCCGTAAACTATTTATTTGCTCTCTTGATGGGTGACAATATATTCCAAAACGGCCATGATTAGCACTTGAGAAAAGACGTGACGAAGACTCAATACATACCAAAGAACATGAATTAATGGTCGGAAGATATTGCGTGTATGAGCTTTCTACAAATAAATATGGAATTCGGTTTGAGGAATCTGGTGCCAGTTCTTCCAATATGTTCAAAAGTTCTTGAAGAGTACCCGAAATTTGTAGATATTTAGAAATTCTTCGTTGTTAAAATATGTTAATACAGCTCAATTCATATTTACTAAATAGGCTACTGACACCTTACTTACTTTTGTTGAGTATAATATTAAGGTACAATTCATGACCGACAACAGTAGACAGCGTTCCCACCCTTCAAAGTCACCCCGACCCGCTCTACGTTCAATTACAAGCCACTCGACAGTCAAAGCAATTTAACAATTTCTATAAATCAGCAACTAACTCTCCAAATGGCATTTTAAAGACCTCTTGACCCTACAGGGAAATAATTATTAACATACATTCGTGGAAGACTTGAGAAAGATCGCGAATTTATGAGTTTTTCAGAAAGTAACTTATTTTTGGCGTGAAGCAAGGAACACGGCATATAGTGACAATTCCAATCCGTATATTGCCCCCACCTCCAATTTACCGTATCAATGCCAACACAAAATCGCCAACAATAGCAACTTTATTTTCTCGGTTTGTAACCATTCATCCGTCCACCTCTTTGCCTACTGGTATCCTGGAAGAGCTTAATGCATTCCAAGCCTCCGCATTGTACAACCTCATTACCTACACTACACGATAATTGTACCTTCTCTCCATAAACACATATCGCCATGTCGAACAATACCCGTCTTAATGTAAGACGGCCTACGGAACGAAACACATGCGTTATCAATACAGCAAACAAAATGTCCATTTCAACTAGCAGTGTCCGGCTAAAAGATTCACTCAATGGTCAAATCGTTGAGGAGAAAGAAACGCAATACTTTTGACAACGGCTTGTGGAGGGTTCCAAATGTTCACACCTTCGCGTTGTTGGCTGACCACTGGTCAATGATTAAGGACGTATACAATCAAGTCAACAAAGTATGTGTTTGAACTCGGAAAGGGCCAAGGTCCATACACAAGGCATAACGTGTGCTCAAGCGAAAGCCTTGTCGTTTGACCACCTCTCAATAACACTACATAACATCTCAACTGAAGAGCTAGGAACAACAGCAAGAACGTGATAAGCATTAAGTCATTTTATCCCTAAAATTCAATATCAATTATTACTTTTTTAATTTTAAGTAGAGTATATTTCATACTTATTTATGATATTTAAACTTTCGTGACTGTCTTATAGATTTCGTTTTAAAGTGTATTTTGTTCTACCTTTGCAATCGTTATAGAGAGGATGTGGTACGTGACAAACGACATAACAAGGTATTGTTGTGTCTAGGGGCTGCAGCACGTGCTGTTGTTTGCACGCTCATGGAAGCTGTCCATGTCTTGGCACTTGGACACGATTTGCACGTGCACGCAACATAAGCTCAATCTGTCACAGATCCCCTGCACCATTTGTTTCCAGTAATAATGGAATCAATGGCGTTTCCTGCACTTCGACGTGTAACATTGGTTTTCAGTTCATTTTAGATAAAGACTTTTAAAATACTTACATAATAAAATGTAGCTTCTATGTCGATCTATCTAAATGGTATACTGTATTATGTAGTAAGTGTTAATTATATTTTATTTAATTTTTCAATTAATGAAAAGTACGTTCAACGTTACAACAAGGCAGAAATTCTGCGACGGATATGCCTACATCCTCACACACAACGGGTACTTAATTCCGTTCCTATATCTCACTTTATATGGTACTGGTGGCCCACATCTAAACGGAAACTTTCGCCAACTTCCAACCAATGAAATACTTTTCCAGAACAATTTGTTATACATATCTATCCAATGAAATGGAGTTTAACATTCCTGCTGATTAGTATATATATAGACATCGTGTTTATTGGACTTACGTCCCTTTGTTTAATGTTATCATCCTTTTTATTGACTTCTTAAAATGGTTATATGTTTAGCTCCTTGTTGTGTGTGCCAGGGATACCATATGAAGTGAGATATAGGAACGGAATTAGATACTGCTGAAGTTGGATGTTGCGATCGGCAGTGTGTTGTGTACACTAATAAATTAGGAACAAATTTAAAATAGAAAACCGTGTTTGCCAATATTGCAGAAATTCTGCAATGTATCTATATTTTATTGAAATTTATATAAATTTGGAATACATTTAATTTAGTAAACTTTATTTTTATCGTCGCATGTATTGAAACTCAGGAAGCAAATACTCAACACATTTTCCTGCAAAATTGTATTATTATGTATAATAATGTAATATATTATATTATCAGTTGAATCTAATTGTTCCGGCAGAATTGTTCATTAGATGTGCGCTTCATAAGACAGCAGATCTACTTAAATCAGAAACGTGTATTTATACCGTCGTATAACATTTAACACGTGCTCTCCAGATGCGGGTTTATATACGACGGCCTGGCCTGTAGATAACAAATGCATATTATGATATTTAATTTTATTGTTTGGTATAATTTACGACATAATAAATCCTGTACAAAGTATTATTCGCCGTACAGGTGTGTTAGGATCGTACATAGTTTGCAGGTATACAATACTATGTTATTTATCATCATTTTAAAATGTAGTAATACTGAATAGACAATGAAGAGAGACACCGATGTAATTTATACAAATGTCAACTTTAGTTGCATAACTTGATATGAGAGCATGTATGGGGATATTATGTGGATAGTATTGTGGATATTATGACGTACCCTTAGTGAAAGTTGTTATCTTTCACTGCATATTCATCGAATTAATGTGTATTCTCGATGGAGTGTGGCATTAACATATATCTCTTTCCTGCAGATATTAACATGGAGTCAATTTATGTATGAATATTAAAATTACCCTGTCAATCAGAACAGATTGTAATTTAGTTTTTGAATTCGTTTCATCTCTGCCTTAACTGTTTACGTAAACTAGACATATTAAATAAGTGCACATGCATCTAGTTGACAGAAATTACCCGGGGGAAAATATTACGAAACATCCATAGTTTTTAAAGCAAAACACTAATGACGTGAACACGCCTCCACCCAATGTCACATGCCGAACAAAATTCGACCTTGACCTTAAAGTAAGAGATAAGTCCCAACTATACGACGTAGTCACCTTGGTTATCCCACTAGCGCTAGGCGTGTCCTACTACGAGGTATAGTTAAACTGGAGGGTCAAATGCCCTGTAAACCACTCGGTCGATAGTATACCTGGTTAGAATTGACAAGCCCAGGAGATCAAACTGAAGTTTACGAGATCATTTTACCTTTTGGTTATTGGACGACAAGTGGTACACAGATCCAAACCTATTCTGAGTCTGGGAATACATACATCTTCACGTAGAGTTAGTAAAGCAATGACATATAAACTGTTTACAAGAAATGCACTATATACAATTTAACTTGGTTTAGACATATGATAATGGTTGTTACTGTCGGCCTACGTAATTACGATTACGAAGGGTCTTCATTAGTAAATTCCATGTATCTAATTTGATGTATATCTTCAAACATGAAATAATCCGATTCGGAAATTATTTTGAACAGTCCATGTCCTTCCAATCAATTAGAATGAGTCTACACAGGATTACTTTGATACAGAATATTTTGGGAGATCTATGAAGAGAAGTGTTTTTATGAAAGACCAGCGAAAAAATGTGTTTACTTCCAGGAATGCTTCTGTTCTCTGATTGCACCGAACAATTAATCCCCATGCAGACATACGCCACACATTTCAAGGAAAAGTAGTCATATACAATTCTAATCCCACCCAAAATGTCAGAGACATCTAAAGACTTGTCCCCCCAATCTAATATTGTAAGTCCTAGCCACGTTTCGACCTCTTGAAATCTAGGAGGAGCCGCAGGGATGTCTCGATGAAGTGCCTCGGTGCACAATGGCGGATCGTCGTATCACACCCTTCACACGTCTGCGTCCAGATGAGGTAAAGGCTTTGAGTCACAATATCCACGACGAGAATGCTTTCTTCTAGGCATGCTCCCACCTTGCTCCCAGCGCGGAGACATCCGTCAGAAGATGCTCAAAATGCGCGGGGAAAAGCAGACGATAATTAAAGCGGATCTCGTCTGCTTCTCACGTGATGTACGTGTGTAGTGTTAACATGGCGACCAATATGAGGCGAGGGTACTCAATGGCCTATGAGGGTTGTTTCAACAAGAGAAATATTTTTCCTTTCAAATACAAGTATTGATTGAAAATGATTTAATGGTGCAAGGACGACTAGATGAGTAGATTCTCCGGCACTTATCTCTGTCCATTTTGGTGGAGGTTCTTCTGAATGCTGACTACATTGTTAAATCCACGTGTGGAATTCTGTAGTGAGATGGGTGGATACTAAGCAGTGATAGATAGGCCATCTTCATATATCAAAAACATACACGCTTCATACACCTGTCGTGTTCTGTCGCCATACGGAACATACTGTATACAGCACACATAATACTAGTCATCGTCGCCATGTGTGCTTCCCGTCAAAGCAGAACTGTACTGTTGAGATGTAATAGATAATACACATGTTATGATTATGCTGACCATTATTCTCGATATTTCCAACCTTGGAATGTATTCTCATGTGTTGGGCTGTGTACGAAATAGTCGAATGCACTTAAAGTTATTACTACCAGTTAGTTATACGTGCCTTCGGAATTGTATTCGATTAGATGGCAAACAATATCCATTTTTACATTCCAGAATTATTGTGTGTACAATACATAACAGTAGATATGGATTTTTTTCTAAGAGGTGCGTATCGCTGTATTGTTTGGCAATTGTTTCGCAATTATAGCACAACAATGCGGCAATGCCATCAACACTTTCACCGACAGCAATGCCTCATTATATTAATCATATCATCACCGGACATAACAACCCTATTGTTGTTTTGCCACTGAACAACAACGGCCCCTGTCCCATACACCATCTTAAACATCAATATTTCAACACCAGTTGCAACAAATTAACTTAATGACGGCGACAAAACACATTTCGTTGGAGGTACATTGTGTTGACACAAATAACTTGGTGATATCACCATATAACCGTAGGATGATCGATTCCAGCAGGATTCAGAAACCATGGTACAAGCAATAAGCAAGAATCCCTTACAATGGTGTTTAAGGGTTGGCAACGCCGCTGATAAGGATTGGAAACGGTTGAAGGTCGTTGTGGGATTGGTAGTGTAATAAATTCACGTCGACAGCAATATAGCTTTATATACTAGAGTCAGTGCAGATGCACGAAACCCCATTGTCAGAAGTTCAATAATAGAAAATAGCAGTTTAATCCTAGAAATAAATATAAATACGTGTCTTAATAATCAGTATCATATCGTAATCAACAGGGAGCATGTGTTATTGTATATATATATATATATATTACGATACAATACTGATTATTAAGACATATAATTAATTTGGTTGAGGTTCTTCTGTAGGCGTCCTATTTGTTATTACGTAGCCTCAAGATGTGCAATACTTCATTTTTATGTCTCACATATCCTCATAATATTGTATGAGCATGTCCGATGCTTGGTGAATTCGTGAAGCAATGAATACACGCATAATTATGTGCATTGCTGATAAGTTCTGCTCACACTACAATGCATAGCGATTACAAGACATGTCATGATCTAATAAACGCAGCTGATTACCTTCCGGGGAACAATACTCGTATTTCGCGGCAGAACGCAACATGTATCATGCTGTATAGTTGTAGGCCGGGCACGTATACTCATTGTTCAAAATTGCCAGCTATATATCTAATATATATACCTACCGCAGTATACATGTTACACTAAACAATTCCTACGTTGTAAAGACACGTCCAAAGTTGAAGTACCGGCAACAGCTGATAAGTATTAGATTGGTTTAATGTCTATTTCAACTTGTCGTTTCTTTCGCACTCTCTTTGTAAAGGGTGATTTTCATGTACAGGCAACAGAATTACATTGTCGGTGATTTGCCACCGAATGGTTACAATGAATATAATGTTTACATTGATAAGTAATAGTAGTTATGGATTAATACTTCGTAGAATGTATTCAGTTGACGTACATGTAGTATGTATTTCATATTAATAATGGAGTAAAATTGGGCAAATATTGAGTCTAAAGTAGGTCGCTCTATTATTTGATTATGATGTGTGTACTCGTTTAACTGTCGGGAATGGACATAGATGCTATGACTATCATAGTATATTTGCGTCTAAGTTCATTAATAGTTGAGAGTCATTATTACATTCACATGTACATTGCATGGTTATCGTCACCATTGTATACGTAGTCACTATAAAGGTCACCATTGCACACGATTAAGGTCACCATTGCACACGATTAAGGTCACCATTGCACACGATTAAGGTCACCATTGCACACGATTAAGGTCACCAT
>JAUTBV010090355.1:0-18627 GCA_032361325.1 Lepetodrilus fucensis | reverse complement strand
CCACCATTATGGAAACCTAGAATTGAGGTACGAGCGAATATTTCCGATCCGGAATGTCGCGAAGTTGCTACGAATGCTACTAACTAAGACTAGAGTCTAGTGCTAGACTTCAAGAGGGAGAGGTATTCAGGGGAAGTAACTCGTGCGCAACTAGACTTTTCGGAAAGTCTTATACAACCTTTACACTGTGTTACAAACGGCAATCTATTATCACCAACATTTGGTTTATTTCTGTGATGGTCAATACAGATTACGATGACAGTGATTTTTGTTGTAAGATATTATTGCATTATGTTCCTATAATTGCATTGTATTCCTGTCACACCCATTGCACTCAAACAAGCTCTGGCTTGATAAAGAAAAACAATCAAAGAATCATTCCATAATTCAATTTATGTTTAACCACGAACAGTATATCAATACCGCTGTTTCCGCTCAGTATGCTGCATTGTATGCCAAGTTATTTTCAGTCCTCCTTTATCGGAAATCTTGATGATTTCTTTCTCTTCTCTTTTCGTTTCAGTTTCTTATAGATCTACTCGTGTAAACTTGTCAATATTCCAGAATGTCCAATCTCTGCAAATTACTCGTCTTTGAACTGGTACTATAGTGATGGAACTGGATAGTGTGCCACGTATTACAGACAACCAGTTAATAAATAGGCAATACATGTAATAATTAGAAAAATCAATACTTGTTTGTATGTCTTTCTTTCTTGCAGATTGGATGTTATCTCCGTGTCGTGGCTACAGCACGGTGTACTGCAATATGTGTGCCAGAACGTGTCGAGGCATTATCAATATTTCAGCATCAGTATTTACGCACACGTGCGGGAATGTTTGTCTTCCACAATTACAGGTAATCCGCCATAATGTCTTGATTAAACACGTTATTGAAATTCGTGTACAAGCCTATCGAATGAATATAAGGTGTTGGGGAAATTTCATCTAAAGTAAATCGACGAGTTTCTTTGTAACTTCCTGGGTTATTCTTCGCTCTCCATTATCGTGTTTCAACGGTGCAATATCTGTTGTCATCATCCAATCGAATAAATGTCGGCACGTAAGCCTACGTAACGTTGTCCGTTGTCGACCATTGATTTTACAGTTCACTGTATATGCAGCAAAGTAATTCGTGTTCTCATCTTTGAATCAATACAAACGCTAAAGTGTGGCAAGATATCAACATTTACATGCGGTCAAAGGTCATTAATCAGGATACAACTAACACGTTGATTTCATTTAATACTTATCTTTTTCTAATCTTGGAATATCTTTAATTCCGAATTAATTATACCTACCTACTATTACTAGATAGCCATCGCTACACATGTAATCGTGACGTCACATTTCTTGTTTAGAGATTCCCCGAACTCTTCCACTTTGTATTTGGTATGATGCTCGGTGCGCTCCTTTCATGGTAGAACAGTGTGCGGAGTACTTCAAACAGTAAATATATCCAAGGGTATATTGTAGAACGGGCCATCTTTTGGCGATTACAATTTACGTACACGTAAGATTGCCGATACCACGTCATATAATGTTTGCATTTTAAAAATATATTTTCCTATGTAATGTTATCTAGAAGAATAAACTATACTATTTAATTTCTAAAATATTAATGGTTGAAATATACGAACCATTTATTGTTTGTCCTCTCTTAATATATATCTATGCAATGCCATCCTAAGCTCGTAAATGCTGTCCAATAACTATACTATATACTATACATGTATAGAATGCTGTAAATATTAAATAGTAATTGCATTACAAGTACAGTGTTTTGAACATTTAATTAGCATATCAATGAATTCACTACTACATTGGCATGACACCGATATGATTGCATCCCATGTTCTATCTGAATTTCACACACATTGAAAATGTTTAAAGAGGATAGTGAAATCTTTGAAGGAGTTTTATGTCATATAATGTTTGTTAGTCTCTTGTAGAGTCCCCGTCTACTTATTCTGTTACTCCCAGAATCAATAGTTCGAATCGGTTGTCTGCATGTCTTGGAAAATAATACCTAAAACACGATGTGATCCCAGTCTCATTAAAACCCAATGTCGACGTCCTCTCGACTGTTTCCTCGTTCGCCGAGATCTGAAGGAATGCTTGTCGCCAGCGTGTCGAAATAACCTTTGAACTCTCTTTGATCTGAATTGATCGAAACAATCAAGCAGATTTAATCAATCAGCGTGTATACCTTGTATCAGCAGATTCAAAACTAAACATGTACACATCGATCTTGAAATGACAGGAAACCAGATATAACTGTGAGGGATATTATTAAGATTCTTGGAAACCAATGGTTCAAGCAATGTTGTATCTGTTAAAGTGAAGCTAATTTACAGCGTTTGACTGAAGAGGACACCGTAGTCCCGACATAATATGTTCTCCAATATTTCTGAACTGTTGTTTTCAGTTTATCGACAAAGACCATCCATGATTTATACTTAATTAAATGATGAAAGCTTCCTTAGGAATCTACATTGTTTGATGTTTTGTTATGGATTGGTGTTTACATCTGCTGCCAGTATTATTTAACTGTGAAAAGGGGAAACGTGTAACACCCGTAGCACTGAGCGTTGCAACACACCTGTGAGAACCGACTGGTATAGGAAGAGCATCTGTATTGAAGCCAGATTATAGCGTTTTATATTTCTTTCAATGATTGAAACGGACGCGTGCGTTTATGATCTACATGTATACGACAAAGGTTAATTCTGGTAAGCACGCGACACATGTCCAGTGGCCGGCTGGCCAGTGAACACCCATGTTTATACTGCTCAAGATTAATGGCAGTCTCGTGACTTAAAGTATTATTCCTTGTCGAATACAAATTGCTTTCCTACACTTTCACGATTGACGGAATGCCCAGTTTTCATTTACAAAGTTTCGATAGCAGGATAACTGTCTCGTCAATCATTATTCTGCGCAGATGCGCGCACGTCGCCTTAAAGCAAATCGGTTTTCTTGCTGCGTGAATCAATATGGAAACAAAATATATCAAATTTCTTCCCACAACCCACCCCCCACTCCCACCCACTTAAGGAACCGTCCTCCAGTAGTGAAATATTATTGGTTTAACAAAATGTATTTTATATTTAAATCAATGTGCTGTAGAAGATTTTCGAGGGGGGGGGGGGGGGAAATAATAGCATAACTAGTAAATCTGATTCAATGAATTCGCGGTAGTATTAATGCGTGGAACCGCGGTGAAATCTGACACCACCAGGGAGATATTTTATGACACGATCCTGAAAGTCATTGATTGAAGGATGACTATGGATTGGCCAGTAAGTTTCTGCCGTATCGTTACGTTATCGAACGTCAGACTCTGGATGCTAACAATATAGAAGTACTCATCGACCACGTCCTTCTAATCAATCCGGCCACATTAAATCTACCGCCATGGCGGCATGTAGCTGGACGCACGGTATGGGGGCCCCTCACCAATATGCTGCATGCGCTGCACGAAAAGATCGTGTTGTAGCCCGGGCGTACGCCGTGTTGATAGAGAGGTTTCGCAAGACTACGGTTACCATTACGGATACGGTTAGGTCATCAGTGTGTGCGTAGTATGTGACGTCAGAGACTCCGTATGAGACAGGACAAGACCGCATGCTTTGCATGAAACCGTCATCGTGTAGTTCGAGCGTAATGTAGAGCGTACGCCAAATCTTTACTTCACATAGCATGTAGCTGTAACTACGACACATCAACCGTTGCACGAAAGAGTCGTGTTGTAGTTCGTGCGTAAGTCAGAGCGTAGGGCTCGTGCTATATAGCTTAACTTACGGAGCAGGGTATCGTTTCTCGAAGCTCTCGTATCTATTACGAGACCATAAGGACTCTCGTAGCCATCCATAATACATGGGGCTTCGTGCACTTACGAGAGCTCTATGGTCTCATAGTGGATAATAAGACCTTCGAGAACCGATAGGCTACCTGTGCCGTCCAGTTTGTGATGCGCGGCCCAACTGATTGTCAGCTTTGACGGCGGATATTGATATGCAGCCACGCTACCAGTTTGTTTTAGTTCCACATGGATTCTTTCCTCAGCTTATAGATATAATTCTAGATCGAAAACGAATCAAATTAAGCTCTAGCTTTTGCTGCCATAGTAGCCCGAACAATCTCATACCAGTTGTGAGCGGTGATGACGTTTGAGTAATTACAAAATGTTCTTTTCCGCATGTGCGAGAGATTAGGTCAAAGACTATTTAGGTTTTAGGATCCCGATATATTTTTTCACGTGGAAATATCCGAAATGGGTAACGGTGGAGTCGATGTCTATGTTAATTAGTTATCGAAAACGTAGGTCGGCTGAGTGGCTTTCGACAATTGACTTTCTGAATGATTTGCTATAATGAATAGGTTGACCTGGATGTCAATACAATCGGACATAGTCGTCAATTTCACGGGAAAGGAATATCGAGGTAGAGGTAGTGAGAGAGAGAGAGGGTAGAGAGAGAGAGAGAGAGAGAGAGAGAGAGAGAGAGAGAGGGTAGAGAGAAAGAGATATGAAGTTGGGTTCAGAATGGACAAGAGTAAGAATAGAAGAGAGAAAAAGGAGCGAGGAGAAACATTTTGAGAGATAGAAAGAAAACAAACAAACAAAATTGAACAAAGGTTGAGTGAGAACAGCAGAAGAGAACGGGAAGTGAGAGAGATAGACAACAAAGTGATAGAGAGATGATGTGGGGAGAACAATGCCATGGTACACCAATATTCACCTAGATTCGCAACACCAGATATTCACATATCATTGTTATGTGCGTGTATACCACCTTTCTCCAACCGGATTGCCCAGCTACTGATCATGAGGCTAATGGGCAATGGGTCCGCCGAGTCAGGAACGCATTTCCAGTTCCTGTTTTTGGTTTATTTTGTAATTGGGAGTTGTATCCCCTTGCAATATTATTTCACCTATCTCACGACTTGTCATATCAGAGCAGGAGGAAACCCGCAACGTCCGTAGCGATTAATATTGCAGGAAACCTGCGAGCACCAGCTAGCACTGACAGATCAAGGATGTTAACTGCATTACCATGGTATAGACAGCATGTCCTATCAAGATAGTGTCAGAAAGTTAGCTTTCGCGAACAGTGATAACTGGATCCTAGGACGGGATTTTAACCCAGAGCTTCCGGCTGCGCAATCAAAAACGTTCTACGATTACGCTACCACCGTATCAGTATCTTTAATATAAATAGGAAGTTTCATGTAGCAACAACGTCACAATAGCAACGCAAAGGTGGAAATCATTGTTATTATTACCTAATATACACCGAGCCAGCTTATTACCTAGTTATCACGATCGATTACTGGCGAATAAGCTTCCAGTAACACACAAAACACACTTCGTGTTGATTACCATGGAGTTAATATCCATGAATGTAGCCATGTATATTGAACGACACATGATACTATGCCTGAAGGTATGGCCATCCGGAAATAGAGTCGTTGACGCCGTGTGCTCCTCGTTGATTGGACAATACCCTGGCGGCGTCCTCGACGGCGTGACGCCACGACCTGCACGACGATGCCGCCGACGGGCACACGTCTGTCTGGAGCGAGGCCAAGTCAATCCGGAGCTTCTGAACCACAGGCTGAGCTAGCTGCGGCCATCGAGAGCACTTGGTATTGACTGCGAAACGTCGCGGAATAATTTAAACTAGCTGTAAAATCATTCAGCCCCGTCAGTAATGCGTGAATGTGTGAAAGGAGGGTCCTATTGGGTCTAATACTGAACGTCGGTAAGACAGGATTGTCTGAGGGGAATGTAACGACATTGGTCGCGAATTAAATATTCGTTCGTCAATGTTGGGTTAGTTTTGTGGACGTTGATGATCCGATACTTGAGTGTGTGACGATGAGAAGTAGGGGTAATTAGAGTCTAGCCCAGGAGAAAGAAAAGGGACATCGCTGTATGCTTGAACAAGAACTACCGTATGCCCATCATATGCGTTATGTTCGGATTAGCTAGTTGGTTGGTTAGACGGTTGGTTAACTCAAATTTTATATGTGGATTTATTAACAAAACTTGAGTTTTGCATTAAATCCACAGGCACTTGAAGCGGGCCAATATTCATTATTTTGTTTTAATAAATTATTTTAAAAAATATTCACGCGACCGAAATTATGAATAAAATATTTCCTAATCTTAATCCTAAAAAACTATGTGAACCAATCAGATTGCTAGGAATTGGGTCCTGGTCAGGATTGAATACCGCAAATACCGAATAGACCCCCACTGTGTTGTTCTTCTGGAGTCTTGATATCCTCGCTGATGTCAGCCGAACCTGTTGCTGGAAATAAACTGCGTTTCTATTACGATGCATTGGGAATAAAGGCATGGCAGATAGATGCAATTTTAAACTACACGGCGCATCCACAAATACAGCGCGCATTGGCATGGTATTATAATACAGATTAATTACAAAGATTGATGTTTTATTGAACAGTCAACAAATATGGGCCAAAGCCATTCATTCGTCTAGGTTCCTGCTATGAACACTCTTTAGACAAGCTAACACTTAAATTACTGCATATACGTCCATGATCGATAAGACGGTTATCTTGCACTTGCATTTTTTATTTCCATGCGAGCAAAATATCTTTGCTGCGTAACGTCATCATCAGCGCGACATTGGTAAAATACTGTGATTGAGTTATTTTGGTATCCTGGCATTCCGATAAACTCCACCAGTGATGAGCACTCATTGATGCCAAACGTTTCTTCTGGTATTTCAGAAAGTCCTTGTACAGCATTATACGATGGCGCATCTTTATCCTCCGATATTTCTAATCTGATACGAGCGAAGTAATCTCTGGATCCTGGAATAACGTTTTGACTTTCTGGCAATTTGCAAAGACTGTAAAAGTATTTTGGGTTTGTAGGAGTGGGAATCGAATGGTAGACGATAGTGAGATTGCTGTCCGCTATCCGGAGCACGTAGGAGACGATTTGATTGGAACAAAACATATTCGTCTTTGCATCTCTCAGAATGCAGTCACCCAGGTGTAAACTCTTACCATATCTGCATGAAGTCGAATAATTGGTTTTCTATAAATGGACACCACACCGGGATATCTATATAGGTTTCGTCCGCACCGGTGTAGTCGCAAAATAGCTCCGCCTGATAGTGTGTTATTGAGCGACATCGCCAGTCTCCACGACGTGTTTGAGTTCTTCCAGTGATTCAATAATACACACAGAGACGTAATGATGATACCCATGTCATTAAGTCGCATGCTATTATGAGACCTAGTTGAGAGCTCAATGAGCAATATGAAGGGCTGTAATGGCCAAGTAGCTTTAATAACCACTCGATGACTGCTCTGTATTCTTTGTTTATTGTACACACCATGGAGACACCAGGATGGATATAAGAGTGTATTCGACTCCCTGTTCTGGATCAGAGAACAGTGTTCTAGAACGAGTCGAATACGCGTGAACGCTTTCGGGTGCGGTTCATGCTCCCAAATTCCACACCACCTCAGTTGCTGGTGTGACGAGAACGAATCGGGAACAAACATGGCTGCCAGCGAAAATAACATGTTGTCTCCCTCCTAAGTGTCAGTTTCTCTGAGAATTCCAAATGATAACGAATAATGTAGGAGCAAAAATACCTATCTTATTTTTAAACAATGTAAATTCTGAAGAAACTACATTGATATACTATGTAGATTACTGATAAGAGAATGAAGCATTCCATATCTAGTATTGTCCATTATTTAAATATGCATGGTAATATTTGTGTCCGGTGTTATAGTTCTGGAGTAATGGTATGATAGGTGTGCATGCTCCAACCCTCAGGGGGTTTGCTGCAAGAAATTCACAATACTTCGACACGCAAGTTGGACGTGCATTCATGTATATTGGACACTAATGGAACTTTTCAACTGGTTTCCGTGTAATGACTTGGTACCTCACGATATATATATATATATATATATATATATATATATATATATATACTAGTATAATATACGAACACAGCCAGAGAGCGCTAGTGTTAATGAACATGTCTTTTGTATATATTTTGCGTAACTGTTCTATGACGTACGCTCGTTCCTCTATGAAGACATCTAGTAGGTTCCAAAGAATATGTATAGCACATACACTATTTTAACTTTACAACAAAAAATCACCAGCGTTCCGGATATACCCCAAACCACATGTATTCTATCATTAGTGCTTTTATAAAGTGCTTTCATCAGCGCTCCGGACTCATGTTTGATTATCCGTGATGTCCATGCGTTCGCCGTTGACGTCATATAGACAGACGCTAATTTATTGCTTTTCAATCTGCTGCCTCAGACAAAAGCAGCTCGGTCAATACCAGGCTAATTAACCTCGGAATTGATCTGTTCTTGTAAAGCTATTGATGGGGAAAAATCAGATATAATTGTCACGGGCATAGTAGAATCGTCCACCATGACCAAAGATATAGAGAACGATTTGTTCTGACTTTAGTTTTGGAAGTACGCACGTCAATTGGCAGCAAGACATCGTTATTCAATGAGATTTGTCCATTATTAGCGCCCGCCATATTGATCTTTAAGACGTTTTTGCAAACTCCCAACTCGATGATTAATTGATAAAGCGTGTCACAAGTGTCGCAACAAGCAGGATGGAGATGCGGGTACTTAGTCAGACCTGTTAGATACGCAACGAATGTTATCGGACCAAAGTAAAGCGTCCGAGAGTTCGGAATCTTTAAGGAAGCTTACGACCAAAAAATCCTGTAGAATATTACATGCATCGTGTGATGCAATTGGCCTAACGTGGAATTGTTTTCTGAAGCGAGGCTGAATATTTCTCTTTGATTTGCTTCGGCTATTTGCGTGCATCTTTGTAGACGTACTTTGATGTTGATTGTTTCTAGAAGCGAAAAGCCATATTGAAACTGTTCGATATACAACGGCATGCTAATTTAAATACATGGCTGGCATTGTGTGGTTTGTTTTGTTGGTGTCTGTTTGCCATTCATTCCTGTTGTTCTGAGTGCAAGCGAGTATAGTCTTACGGTACGTGTCCATATTATTGTGGCCTTGTCACTCTGTATGTCTATTATCAATTCCATCGATATATCGATACATTCTCGTTGTCAATAATTACATAGCGGAAGCATTTATTTTCTTTGAAAACAGAGAGTTCAGAATCGCTGGCAAGGGGAACAAGCTATACTATATAGCACACTGTCTTTGCTTTTCCTATGTCGGGGAAAACACCATATTAAACCGACTACTTCCGTTTTGAATTCGGGGGTTCCACCAGTCATCAAATCTGGGTCAACTGACTTAGATGTGTACAACTCCCCATACTACTTTCCATGATGATTCCAACAGCCATAGATAGGGAATACAACTTGCTAATTTGTTAAGAACCAAAATAAGTCCATTCACCTCCTTTGTGTGTAAAACAAATTTTGAAACTTCAGATGTCTCTATTTCATAGTGGAGATAGAACAAATAGATTTTTTTTTTTAAACTAGTTACAGTTGGAAATTTGATTAGAAACTTTGGGAAAATATAGATTAGCATCCTAACTAGTACTAGTAGAAAATACACCTCTCATTTTGTTCGGAAACTGGGACCGTATTCCCGAAAGTTCGTAAGTCTTAAGAAGTTCGTAAGTACTAAGCATTTGCCTGACTGGTTTTCTGCTTATGTTAATTTTTGAAGAGATATGTTCTCACTAAGAAGTTCTTAGCTAAAATGTTTCGAGAATACAGACCCTGGTTCTCAGCTGAGGAATTATATTAATGTATTATTATATCAGCCACCACATCCGGATACAGACATGAAATACGTCCATGCCGTCTTCTATACATAGCAAGCATTATTCGGTGTCCGGGTCCAGGATCCTAACAGGATCAGACAGGATTCTAAAAGTATTAGACAGGATCCTGGCAGGACACGGTCATCGTGGGTGTCTTAGTCTGTTTGTGAGCATGCACGTTAGGTGTTCTGTCAGGACCAGAACACCTAACGTGAGCATACACGTTAGGTGTTCTGGTCCTGACAGGACACCTAACGGTTTTGTCGCTGTGACAGAACAGTAATAATGCATGGGAGTCGGAAGGAACCAAGTATATCACTCTATGTAACGATTATGAGACTACCAATATCCCCATGGTGCTAATTGAACAAACAAGCTGTCTGCAGTACACCAGTATTATGTCTTCATGATCCCCTCCGTATATATAGAGAGACGGAGAGAGAGAGAGAGAGAGAGAGAGAGAGAGAGAGACGGGCTTCTTCCAATACTGTGACAAGGTCTATTGTTAGCCTCCAAAATGAATGTGCTTTACCCTGATAGAAAAGCAAACAACGGGCTGATTATAAAGCGGAGGTAATTAGTGTCATGTTGAATGCCCTGCTTTAAGTGGAAAATCCATAACGAATCCCTCTCCATATATAGCACTCATTGCTCGTAAGGCATGCATGGTGATATGCCAACATATTGATGCCTTCTTGATAAATACTAGATAATTGATATCTCGCCAGTAGAAAGTTAATGTTGTTTTCCTAATGATAAGATTACTGGAACGGATTGATCGAGCCTTTCACGCCGTTAATATCACAGTATGTATTCATCTTCATCCGGGCTCCGGAGGAATCACGCCCTTCACGTATGAACGAGGCGTCGGGGGGATGGCAATATGAATATATCTCCGGTTACAACGTGATTAGCTCCATAGCTCTTACTACTGTATATCTCTCCACGCATCAAGGTAGAACATGAGACAGACAGGGATATATGTATTTATCAATACGCAGGTTATAGATATGCATATTATATAAAATTAATACTGATCTCTTGAATGGGTCTTTCGCCGCTCTTTATCCATTCTACACATTTATATTTGGAGTATTATGTAGCGATATTACATGATAGGCACTAGCGTGGGAAGCAAAACAAAGGGGTTTCAAATATTAAGGAACGTGGTGGGTGGTAGCGCAGTGGTAGAACCTTAGACTTCGGAGCCAAATGTTCCAGGTTCATATCCTTCCCCGAGTGTCCGGCATCAATATTCGCGAAATATACCTTTCTGCGCTACGAATGTTGCATGTTTCCTCCTACGCTAAACTGGCAAATGATGTTAGCGAAATAATATAGAAAGCGACTCTAAACCCCAAATTTAAGAAAATAAATAACAAAACACTAAACATGCTGAATATAAATGACACTATCCATTAGATTTTCATTGAGACCTGTGAATGGAATAATCGCAGTTTACACTTCTATATTTCACTAGACATATGCTCTCAATATAATATTCACGACATGTTACATACTATCAAAGAAGGCTATGATAGTATATGACGCCAATATATAGTTTTTATCTCTAGCTCATCACCTCGTCGTACAGCCACTTCGTACAGCACCAAACACCACCACAGCCAAACTATACCTTCGGGTATTAATTACGTTCCTATGTTGGTTACATTTAATTTCTTACGAGTTCTTCAGTAACCGTCTTCGAAGCAATAGTAGGGCCGAACATTGGGGGAAAAAAACGTTCCGCTAAGGTCGAAAAACGGAATAAATCAACGTCAGCGGACGCCGAATCGCTGACACACAGAGAACTATATATATATATCATAGCGGCATAGGATCCGGTATGGCAAACCGATAGCAAGCCATATCTCTACGCGAGGTTGTTGAGTACGATTAACTTAACGTTACGTTCGTTTCGTACAAGAGGGTCTTGCGAATGCCTAAGCCAGATAGAGCACTGATATGCTATGACATAAATCAATTGATTTAAAGGAATGCCTGTCGGGACATTTATGTGAGCTACAGTCTCGGGCACTTTTCTATTACAAGAGCAGGCCTATATCTCCATACTTCCAGTGCTGAATTTGTCTGAGAATTTCAAATCAATCAACGCTAAGTATAAATAGACATGCCGAAGACGCGCATTGAAGTGTTGGCAAGGCAGGTGCTCGTTGAATTTTGCCTTTTATGTGTGTATTCCATTGGTACCTACGGCCTATTCAGATATGTCTACTTCAAAAGAAGACAGCGTACATTATGTTTAATACATAAACAGAAATTCGGCGTTGGAATATCAATTCTTCTTTTCAAAGGCATGTTGTAGATGGAACAAGTAATTAATAAGGCTGAGTCTTCTCTTTGGCGTTCTAGCTCTGTTCTACCTTAGAATATTCATTTATATATACCCAAGATCACGAAACATGCGAGTACGGTTTGTTCACAAATCCCCATATACAATTTGAACCTGAGCATGAACTAGCACGACCTTTGACATCACAGTTCACAAATGCCCAAAAACATAGTTTGAGTTTGAGCATGAAATCGTGCTCAGAAAGGGGCATGGAAACCACACCATTGCTTAATATATGCACACCGCTTCTGTACATTACTACCACGGCATAACGTGAAGAAACATATTTCTTGTTTCTCCCAACTCAAATATTTATAAGGAGTTGATTGTATACCTTATTATGGCGCCGCTCTCGACATCTCTACGAAGACACCTGCCAGTCCAATTAGGGCAGTATGCGGAATAAAGATTTACCAAACCGATGAGTGGATTCTCATCAACAACGGCCGTAATTCGGAGCGCTGTCCCTTGCTATTATTATAGAAGGGGAGTTGATCGCACAATTTAGATGAATCTCGGAGATGTTCATCATGGCGTGACAGACATCAAGATATTAGGGTATTCCCAAGATGCACTGCGTGTCGACTGGTTTCCGTCTGCAGCTGATGAAGCGTCACGTGATCGTTGGAGATTGTCGGTAACAGTCCCTTAATGATTGGCCCATTAACCTAGTACGGATGTGTTTGATTAACATGTTACCATTAACATGGTAACACGCAATGTTATCCTTTAAGCATTTAGTTGAATATATATGAATGGTTTTAGTTCTGAGTTAATAATAGGTTGTCCTCATGAAGAACGCGTACATGTGTTTGTGGAAGAAACGGACATACCTACATTTAGACTAGTTCCATAAACATTGGAATGATTCGTTGAGGGAATCTGATTAGACTACACGTCATGATATATCTGTATTCCCTGTCTCAGTGTTCTATGTTGAAAGACTTCCGCTGTCACTCACGAGTAATTTAGAGCCGCGAGCTATACTAGGTACCCTTAATTTACATAAGCACGGTTTACAAATCCGTATAATAATACTACTACTACTACTAATAATAATAATATTAATACTAATACTACTACTAATAATAATAATACTAATACTAATACTAATACTACTACTACTACTACTAATAATAATCATTATTATTATTATAATTATAATTATAATTAATTATAGTTATAATTATAATTATAATTATAATTATAATTATAATAAATACTATTTTTTAATGAAACAATGTACGTATCATTTTGGCATTAAAACTGGCCAGCATCGTAGTTCACCAACATAAACTATACGTTAACATTTAATATTTATGTGCACAAATGATGTACTGGTTTATTGCAGTCCTTGATCAGTATCAGACACATGGGAAGACACATGGGTAATTGAATAAAGGTTGTTTTAACATGTCGGTAAATCACGTAAATCAATCAATACCTGTGATATACAGATCTAATGAAATCAGATCTATCTCCACTGCAAAAGACGCGAGGATCTATTGCCCCTAAAGATCGAACTGAGCGAGGCAATATCTAACTCAAGTTTTCCAATTTTGTCAGCGCTGGAAGGCCATCTGGTGTTGCGTTTAATCAACGGTCTCCTGGATAGAATACATACAGTATGTTCAGATTATCTCCCCTGAAGCAGAGCCTCTGGTCAGACGGTCTGGCAAAATAATTACACTAGACGGATGGCTGGTGTCCGCAGCATTGACCTATCTACGCTATCTCCAAGTGTCGTGTTCATCACGGCCCTCTTCCAGTATCTGCCAGCCGCAGGCTCTCGGCAGCCACTGGCACTGCCCTGGGCAGGCTGTGGATTGTTTGTCTCTGGTAGTTCCACCACTGACAACCACATGGTAGTGGTATTAGTGGGTGTTTTGCTTACGATAAGCGCGTCTCCGGTAGTTCCACCACTGCCAACCACATGGTCACGACTGCCACCCACATGGTCACGACTGCCAACCACATGGTCACAGCTGCCAACCACATGGTAATGGTATTAGTGGGTGCTTTGCTTACGATGTGTGTCTCTGGTAGTCTGACCACTGCCAACCACATGGTCACGGCTGCCAAGCACATGGTATTGGTGGGGCCCTGAGGATTGCTCGTTTCTGGTAGTCCTACAACTACCCATGTTATTGATGGGCGCTCTGTGGACGATAACTTGTCTAATAGTCCCACAATTGCCAACCACTTGGTCACGATACTGTCGACTGCCAACCATATGGTCACGATACAGTCGACTGCCAACCACATGGTCACGCTACTGTCGACTGCCAACCACATGGTCACGCTACTGTCGACTGCCAACCACATGGTATTGGTGAGTACCGGATGTTTGCTCGTCTCTGGTGGTCACACCACTGCCAACCATATGCGGACGACAGCTTGTCTCTGGTATGTTCACCACTGACAACCACATGGTCAAGACTGCCAACCACTTGATATTAGTGGACACTCGACGGACGATTGCTCGTCACTGGAAGTTGCACTACTGCCAACCAGTTGCTATAACATCATGATGTATAACCTTGAACAAACCCGAGTTCACACAGATACAGATGGTAAGTTTATAAATCATGTTCATTGCAGCTAATTAAGCCCGTGACTGTTCAAATGTTGGGATGTGCGTGTAGACTTGGCAAACGCAGCATCAATATTTGCGGATGTTACATTTCCGACATGAAACTTCCCTTATAATTAAATTATTTACTAATAAAATTCCACACTGTCTTGTCTGAAATGCGATTTCGACCGTCACTGGTTCATAAATCACAGAAGTGACTAACGGACGAGAGACCCTTTCAGAACAACCAATGCGGAAATACTAGTAATACCTGATTTTAAATTAATGGGTTTATATGTTTCCTAATAATATTAGCATCGTATGGATTTCCTAGATCTTGCTTTTTCTCTCTCAGATAAGCCAACTGCTATGCATACCATGCAAATCGATTACAAATATATGTTGGTGTGCGAGCGAGCCGGCGGTTAACAGTTGGCAAATCAGTAATGCCTATTGCAAGACCATGTTGCTGGATTGTTTTTCAGATTCTCCTGGACCCGCGTATTCTCGAAATTTCTTAGTTAAGAACGTATTCGAAAAAAATCTCTTAAAATATTAAAACAAGCAGAAAACCAGTTAGGGAAATTCTTACTACTTACGAACTTCTTAGGACTTACGAAGTTTCGAGAATACGGGCCCTGGGGAATAGCTCCTACTTGGGGAAATAGCTCCCGCGAATCTTCCGCGCGGTGTACCCATTATAACAATGTTCACCTACACGCGCATTTCATACACAACGGCACGTAACGACGACGGGCATTGCATTACCCGGCTTATGATGAAGCACGCAAGTGCCTGGCCCCGAAATTACGAAACTTTTCTGAGTACGATTTCATACTCAACTCAGATCTTTGTTCATAAAACGTCATGTGACGTCATAATCCTAGACTCACAGCATACTCAGGCTATGACGTCACATGATGTTTTATGAACAAAATTCTGAGTTGAGTATGAAATTCTCAGAAAGTTTCGTAATCTCGGGGCCAGGCTTATGATGAAGCACGTAAGCGCCTGGTAACGGAACTCCCGTGTGCGAGGCCGTCTCGCTATTCTGGCACCTGTAGAAGTCGTAAAGACTTATTTACTGTCTGTATTGCCAGAAACACGAGTCTGTCCGTGCCGTGTAATAGCGTTATAGAGTCCGAGGGGAATCCGAAGGGAATGCTAATACTACGCTCGTTGCTTGGAATAAGACCTTTAATGACGCTATGGTCAGCACCTCTCTCGTAAACTCTGTATGTGGTATGTGTGTGTGTGGTATCTGTGTGTGTGTGTGTGTGTGTGTATGTGTGTGTGTGTGTGTGTGTGTGTGTGTGTGTGTGTGTGTGATTCCCACCATCTATATATGTGTACGTTGCTGGGAAAAGATTGTTTTTAACTGAATGAAAGTGGTATCTCTCCCTCTTCTGTCTTTCCCTCTATGTCCCTTGTGTGTGTGCGTATCTGTGTGTATATGCATCTGTGTGCAGTCTTTTCAACTCTTAAATACAACTAGCAATAGTTTCAGATACAGCTGGTGTACATTCTGACCATGCATTCTCGTAATGTTCGTCATCATTTATGTCACAGACAATCCTTTTGCAACGAGACTTCGTTCCATTTACCGTATTGGTATTGTATCAACGTTCATTTGTCCTTTGCAGGCACAGGAATATGTAAATATTCATTGAAGAAACTAATGCGGTGAAATGCTAAACGGCTTCAAAGTAAAAAGAAACTCTCAGCTGTCGGTAATTCATCAAAATACAACAACGCACATTCAACCAGCAACAACTATTAATGCGCAATCGGTAGTGAATATGAATCGTCCAGACATTCTAATTCGATATCGCCAAAATCACCACGAATGTCTTCTCGAAATCACAATGCCGCCATGTTTTCGCTTCGTCGTAAGATCAATGACGTACTGGGTGCTGTCTCTATTACGGAAGGCACTTGGATCGTATTGTCGATGGGCGGGTTCCTTTATAACGCGTTGTCACGTTTCTTAAAGGAGCTTCTATTATTTCTAGTATCAGAGTATGATGTTTTCTTACAGAAATGAAATCATTCCTAACCGAAGTTCCCGTTCGACAGAACGATCCTAGAGCTGCGCGGGTCGTAAATCCTATATGTTAAAGGCATAATATCACAGATGTTTATGGTTATTTTGGACTAGTTCCTAGCTATATCTGCAAAGTACATTCACTTGATATACATAAAATCATGTTTGTACTTCTAAAAATCGTTCCACCACTGTGTAGTATCCACACTGCAACCCAAAGATAGACAACCTGAATATGGTCGGTATGTGTTTGCAGGGTTTGTTTCATTATATATCATGCAAGGGGTACATAACTGTACTGTTCGCTCGCAGATTCCTTCATAGATGAGTTGATGCATCAAAGATAAGAGAAATAGCGGAACGTTCCCTATATTCATATAAACATTAATATTTTTATAACTATTACTGATATACTTAATCAGTAAATAACAACTTTTGGGTGGATAAATCAAGCGTAATTAGTCTCAGATCGAAATTCGTTTGTCCACTATACAGGTCTATCAACTGTGATGTTATGCCTTAACATGGAGTTACGACTGTCATAGAGCTACGAACATTCTGTAGAACGGGGTCTGGTTTGGATGTTAGTCTATTTGTAGTTCCGCTGTACCGTACGATTGATCATCTAGCCTATTCGTTTCTTTTGCTGTTGACGGTAAGAAACGTCTGATAGTACTTAAAAACCATGGGCTTAGACCGTGAAGGACGCCCAGACTACTGTATCACAATTTCGTGAAATGCAGGAACTGGTTACCCCATCACTCGGAGCTTTTCATTCACGGAAATATTGTTTCTGTCGACACATGTTAACGTTAGTAAGTTCGTATGCTTTTCTCTGTTATGCTATACGGTAAACCCATGCATATATCCTCTCGGTAAAAGAATGATGTAACAGGAATTATGTCATGATCATGTAAAACCTATTACCTCTTACTTCCAAACCTCAGAACTGGTGGTCTGGTTCGCCGCTGGTTCTATGGAAACGAGCTCACTTAAATCCGTTTTCCTTTCATCTCTATGGTGTAGTGGGTAGAGCGGAAGGTCGTGGGTTCGATCCCCGTCGCGTCATATCAAAATACGGTAAAATATAGTACTTGTTGTTCCCCTGCTGGGCGCTCGACATTAAAGAGGTAAATCAAGGACTGGTTGGCTCGGAATCAGTATACTGTGAGTGAGGTATCCATGTACTATCTGCGGCATGATATTCCAGTGAACTAGCACTATACAAACTGGTGGAAATCCACTTTAGTACAAGGAGTAGATATGAATCAAGCCATGATGCGAGTGAACAATCTTGAAAGTGGCTTTAAATCCCATATCAACAAACCATGTAGGTCAGAATGATTACCTAATTATTACAGGTCATTGGAAGAACCAATCAAAATGGTCCTCTTCATCTTTGTTTTGTAAAAATGGCGACAAGCGCAATTATATATTACATTGCTATGCGGTATAAAATAACCTTTACAGTTTGTTTACCAATCCTCATTAATTTCTGTTCAATAACAATATGTTTAAACCATTGCTATGCATATTTAACATTTAAACAAACGCAGTCATCCAAATGGCCTAAATCTCTAATACAATTCTGCGTTGTTCTAATAAGGCGTAATATTCCCTACTCCTCTAGATGCTATATCTCTACCCTGCGTCTCTCTCTCTCTGTCTCTCTCTCTGTCTCTCTCTCTCTCTCTCTCACTCACTCTCTCTCTCACTCTCTCTCTCTATCTCTCTCTCACTCTCTCTCTCTCTATCTCTCTCTCACTCTCTCTCTCACTCTCTCTCTCACTCTCTCTCTCTCTCTCTCTCTCTCTCTCTCTATATATATATATATATATATATCTATATCTATCTCTCTAT
>JAUTBV010090344.1:0-18627 GCA_032361325.1 Lepetodrilus fucensis | reverse complement strand
AGTAGGCCTAGATATCGTTTTAGCCTACTATATTTACATAATGAAACAATAATACATGTTGTAAACAGTATATACCAGGATTTAGGGACAGGATTTAGGGAGGCAGTAGTATACCGTTACACCGGTGCTCGCAGGTTAATTGTGTGTTGCCTCCTACCGTAATTTGGCAAGCTATGTTATTAATGAAAGAATCTTGAAAGACGCTCTAAATATTAAGTATAATTACCCAAAATATAATAAAAATAATAATAATAATAATAATAATAACAACAATACATAATAATAATAATAATAATAATAATAATAATAATAATAACAACAACAACTACGATAGGTTATCACACTTCTATAACACCTGAACAATCTCTGTCCTCAGCCTAAGGAGAAAATAGTAATGCCTGGATGCGGACATTTCATTGAGTGCGCGGATAACCATCTGACGGAGTCGCAGAACCTGAATTGTGATGGCAACGCAACCTGCTCCCTGGACGAGAAGACGGGCATCTACGGCTGTCACTGTAACAAGGGATTCATGGGATCTGGGGTGGAGTGTTCAGGTAAGGCATACTGGGGTGTACGTGATACTAAGCGGTGTGTACGTTTGACACTAAGCGGGGTGTACGTGCAACACTAAGCGGGGTGTACGTGTGACACTAAGCGGGGTGTACGCGCTACACTAAGCGGGGTGTACGTGTGACACTAAGCAGAGTGTACATGCGACACTAAGGGACACTAAACGGACTGTACGTGCGACATTAAGGCGTGATACTAACTGCGGCATACGTTTTGCTGATAAATGATTTGTACTGCTGCCACTGCAATGTTGATCACGTAGGATGTCCGTGTGATGTTATATGGGGATGTACGTTTGACTCTTAACTGGTGTACAGTGACAACTGCAATGTGGATCAGGTACCGTAGGATGTACGTGTGATGTTATGTGGAGCGTACGTTTGATACTCACTGGGGTGTAAGTGTCACGCAAACTGGGTTGTCCATGTAGTGTTATTGTATGGAGTGTACGACTTACACTCACTGGCGTGTAAGTCTGACGACAACTGATCAATAGTTGTATATGTGATGTTATGTGGGGTGTACGTTTGACACTAACTGGCGTATATGTGTGACACCTACTGGGGTGTACGTTTTTTATGTGGGATGTACGTTTGACGTGTTCAGTCGCCACTGCAATGTTGCTCAGGCAGAACTGGGGTGTAGCCTACGTTTGATTTTATGCGGGGTGTACGTTTGACACTAACAGTGCGCGCGCACTCGGGTGTGTGTGTGTGTGTGTGTGTGTGTGTGTTTGTATGTGTTGCTGCCACTGCAACAGTGCTCGGGTGCGATATACTGGGGTGTATACATGATACTATTTGGGGTGTGCGTTTGACACTAAATAGAATTCATGTTTGACACTAAGTAGGGAGTACATTCAGCACTAAGTTGACTAACTGTAGCCACTGCAATAACGGTGTGAAAACTATATTGCAAATAATGTTAAACACTCGGCAATTATCGAGTTCAGCTGTATCAAAATGTACATTTTTATTCAATTTGTTTCCAGAGGATCCTTGTGCAGATGTAGATTGTAATGGTGAGAACATGGAATGTGTTAACGGAAAATGTCTATGCAAAATGGGCTTCACTGCTGATTGCAACACATGCATTGGTAAGTCTAATAGTAATAATAATAATGATCACAATCATCATAATAATCGTAATATTGATAATAATAATAATAATAATAATAATAATAATAATAATAATAATAATAATAACATATAGGATATTTTACAAATTATTTTCGAGATAGGTTATTGTGTTTAAAATCACGTTTTTTTCCAATGCAGCGCGGGTGATTAGTAGATTATAATTCCATTGCATTGTGTTACAGACATCAACGAATGCGCGTCCGAGGATAAGAAGTGCACTAAGATAGGAGAGATGTGTGTGAACACCAACGGAAGTTACTACTGTGGCTGTCAGGAGGGATTCTACGAGGGCCCCGAAGGAAAGTGCGTAGGTAAGTCTGTAGATATGTGTACGCGCACAGATGCAAGATAGAAGGCGCCCAATATTAGCAGAGCGACTGCTATATGATATATGGAATGCAGCACGATTTTTACAGAATATTATGGCTATTTTTTAATTATTTAAAACAAATATGTTTTTCTTCTAAATTTATATGTTATTATTATATTTAATTCTGTTTTTGTTTTGTTTTTTGGTGTGTTTTTTGGGTGGGTGGTGACGTAGTTGGTTTCTTACACAGATACCGTATTTTATCTGAGTTATCTCTGCGGACTATTAATACCGGCCGCACACTAGCGATTTCCGTCGCCGATTTGCGTCGGATTTTGATCGCCTAGTATGCGGTGCTCCAAATATCAAAACATGCTAGATAGTGTGCGATCGGTCGGCGAGACTAAACATCGTAGTCGCCGGCGATTGAAATCGCTAGTGTGCAGCCAGCATAAGTGTCAATGGTATATCACATATATGCGAGGTTATTTCGATTTCCAATAGTAACTGCAGTACCTCTCTGTATGCCAATAGTAACACTGTCTTTTTGTCTTGTAATGGACTATTGAACGCCAATGTCATCTCGTGTTCCAGACTTTGATGAGTGTAAAGCAGGCATCGACAACTGCCCTGACAACTCCGAATGCAAGAACACCAAAGGCGGATACGAATGTGTCTGCTGTGCTGGCTATTCCATGCAGGGTGCTTCTTGTATCAATGACGGTCAGTAGTGTTAGATTACATATTAGTTATAGTTGTAATTATAGTTATAGTTATTAGGGATAAAGGGGATGGGATGTAGCGCAGTGGTGGACTGTTGGACTTCGGAGCCAAAGGTTCCAGGTTCAAATCCCGCCCAGGGGGGGCGCGGCATCAATGTTCGCGGAAGTTACCTTTCTGACGCGATATTGATAGGATGCACTGACTGTAGAGTGGCAATGCAGTTATCATCCTTGGTCTTGTCAGTACCAGCCGGTGCTCGCAGGTTTACTGCAACATTCAGCGCTACGGATGTTGCGGGTTTCCTCATGCCCTAAAACTGACAAGTCGTGATATTAGTGAAAGATTCTAGAAAGCGACTTTAAACCGCAATACAAAAAAAAATACAAAAATAAAATGCGGGATAAAATATAGGAAAGTAGGCTATATATATATATTATACACATTACTGAAGGATCCGGCAAGTGTTGAAAGGCATTACTCATAGATGGCGATAAATGACAGTGGAGTGACAGATAGATGACAAGTTAGCAGTGGACGTCTACATTGGCATATTGCCATTAAATACGTTATTTATTAGACAATCTGCCATTACAAATAATATAGACATAGGTCATTTGACATCTGTATGTTTATGTTTATGAACAGGCTATAAACATGGAATAGGCGCTATATAAATATGGTATTTATTATTATAATATGCTATGTCTCTACTATTTGATATAATAATATGCATGTACTAGGCTTACTGACCAAGGAATGGTAGTACGTTTTATTTTCAACCTTTGTATCGGTCTGAGATTGCAAACTAAGCTATTTTTTTAGTACAAACTCATTATCAATTCAAGGTTTTGTTCACACATTTCCATAAAAAACTTGAGCTTGAGCATGAAATCGTTCTCAAAACGTTTCGTAATCGTAGGAACCGATTATCTCAACCATTGCCAAGAACGTCCTAAATATTATTTGACTAATAGTGTGATACTGGCATACTTTACGTGTGTACACTGCTATAACTGCCATACCTACAGGGTCTGGTCTGAACGCTGGGATTCTGCCTAAATGCTGTTCATGCTTCGGATCAAGATGCAAAGCTAAGGGCGAGGTGCGTATACGATATGTGATCACACATGCCTCTGAGCAAGTCTGTGATGTCCCTGTGTTGAGATCAGAGCATCATATCAGTAAGGCCTAGTAAAATAAGTAAAATAAAGTAAATTAAAATAATGCAGAGTAAAGTCATGTAAAGTATAGTAAAGTCACCCTCTACGTGTATCTCCAGTTGAGATAAAGACTTCTTTATTTCTTCAATAAATAGTTCCGTGTCCTTACATTATAAATAATCCATATATTTACTTATGTTATATGCATGCACTATATACCTATAGTTTCTACTATATACATGTTACTTTACTTATGCCTACTACCGTCACTACTATATGTTCCAGGTATGCGGTAGTGACGGCAAGACGTACTCGTCGTGGAAGGAACTCATTATCAAAGCGTGCAAAGCTGGAAAATCCGTCGGGAAGTCATACAATGGAAAATGCAGAAGTAGGCCATGCCCTTTGACAGTTTCCTTAAAAGGAAACTCCAGTGTTTTTCATACACGACTTAGAATTAGAACACACCTTGAATACGCAGTCGTTCAGATATATTTGTGAATACCCGTCGTATTAATATTATCTCATATATTCCAGTACAGTGAGAATGCCACCTTTCTCATATTATCATATGTGCAGTATATGTAATCATATCTTACTTCCTGCTCGGTGAAAAATTGCCGCTGCGATGTGATGAAACATATACTGATTTATTCTGATTTTCTTCATGCTGAAGTTAACTGGTGATGTATTTTATCACCAATGTATTAACTCGACGAAGATGTGCATATATCGATACCATAACATAGTGTACACAACAAATTATTAATAGGTAACTAATATAACTATTGTGTACTACACTTCTGTTGCTATTCAAACATTACATATATAATTATAGTATTCCTGGATACTCTTTAACATTAATTATCTTTAGCGCTATCAATTTGATGAAAAATACCAAAAATCAATATATTTGTACGAATAATTAATATTTTACCATTATAAAATAGTTTTATATATAGTATGTAATACATAACATATATTGGTGATAAGTCAATAGAAACCAGGAATTATCATAAAATAACAACTGCTTATACCAATATAGAAAACCTGGCGGCCATTTTGTTTTATGCCAATTAGAAGGTCAAAAACCCAAATGTCAGCGTGGGAACTCTCATTTTCGGATTCAGCGGCCTCAGATCATAATAAAACACTTACTCAGAAATGCTTCTAGGAGGCTGATTTTGGGATTATTCCTCTAGACTAGTCTATGGTATGGTAGATTCAGAGATTATTTCTGAAAGCTAAATTGTAGCCCCGTCCAATGTGAACACCATAAATGGTATGTGTTGTACAGTATGTAGCACTACCTACTATCACCCCGCCTGATGTACAGTATTCAGCATTGCCCTGTCTTCTCCAGGCATGTGCGGTGCTGGCGTCACGTGTGAGCGCCCATCGGAAGAATGCAAGGTCGTAAACAACGTAGCTCAGTGCGGCTGTCCAAAGTGTGAGGAGGGAGAGTCGAACTCAACCGTAGGTGAGTCACCGTGGGACGTAGCATTACCCGAGCAACCAACAACGTAACTAGAATACAGTGGAGGAGGAGGAGGATGCTTAACCTTAGCCATGTTAGAGACAGCCGGAGATGCCCCAAAGAGTAGTGTATGTGCCTTAAAAAAAATAATATTGTAATCCAGAAGTGAGAGGGTTAAGCTGATACCATCATGGATCTCGTGTATGAAACTGTATAATTCCAAGGTAACCGCAACACGAACCGTAGCAATGGTCTATAGTTTCACGAAGCTCTCTTATCCGTAATTATATGACGTTAATAACACATATGTCTGTCTATAAGACCAAATCTCATTAATTTATTAATGCACAATCATCATGTATAAGAGTTCGGCAGGAAAGTGCTATCGCTTAGTAGTTGATAAAATAGCTTATTGAAATGATATCCGGGCTAGAGATAGAAGGTTGGTGTTACGGAATTACGCCATTACATACAGGAGAGTACCGTATCTTTTATAAATTGAAGCTTGCTTCAAACACGCTTAAACCACTGGTTGTTGCTAGATTTACATCTAAATGCCATTATATGTCTTTTAGATTCCGTGTGCACGAGCAATCATATCGTGTTCAAGAGCATGTGTGAGTTCAGGAAGTATTCATGTTTCGTGGGCACCTCTGAGATCAAAGTCCTGTCCACTGGCAAGAATTGCACGGGACGAGGAGTGGAAGGTAAGAGGCGGGTAGAGGAGTATATACCAGCTGTACTGAGAGTTACTGGAGGCACTATATAACCTGTGAACAGTTTCTCCAAGTTCTAGTTAAGTTACGATGCGCTTGTGTCTGCTATATATATATATAGTAGAATGGTTCTGTTAGTGTGCGTATTTTTGTTTTGTTTGTTTTATGTTGTGCGTGTTTTGTGTCATGTTTTGTATTTTGCGCGTTTTGTGTTGTGTTTTGTGCCATGAGCTTTATGTGTTTTTTGTTAAGTGTCCATGATATTATGCCTTTCAGGTTTCACGATGTATTTTTCTTTAAATTTCTTTCTGTAACCCTCTCCATACTGAAGGCAACTGGAAATGCCCTAAAGACATGCGACTGTGCCTAATCCAGCAGGGAGAGGGTTAAACCACTGTCACTGACGACAGTAATATAATACATGAATCATTACAGTAGAACTTCAGCCCTAACTTGTACATAATGGCATAGATCTAATTTAGCTCCAACCTTAAAGCATACCATTATGCTTTTAGGCTTGGGTTAGATATGCCTAAGTCGTGATACTAGTGAAACTATCTAGAAAGCAACTAATTTAACTCCAAATAAAATATAAATAAAGAGATGGCATTTTCTACAAGAGAGTCTAGAATGTGTTTCAATGGAGGCAAAGAATAGGGACAGTAAGTCTCGTCGGGGTCATTTCCGGTCACATGAAGAATTTCGACGGTTGCTATGAATGATGTCTGAATCTGACGTTTTCATGTGAGGTCACAATGGGATCTCGTCAAATGTCTAGCGTATGTAGGTGTTTGACCGGTTTATGTCACCGAATATTGAATGAATCTCGGGCTATCTCGTGTCCCTATACCGAGTTTATTGGATTGTCAGCATAGTTCAGGCAATGCATTTTTACGTACAGGTTCATTCTTCACTCAATGGACTCCATGGAGCCCGTGCTCCGTGTCGTGTGGATTTGGGCACATTCACCGGACCAGAACACCGATTAAATACATCACTGACGATAACGGATTCCGCATCAAGGAGACTGCAGTGGCTGCATGTTACAGAACGTGTCCTGAAGGTTGGTGACATCATCTGGGATGCGTTCAGCATGCAATACAATTCTCTACACTACCATACACTATTGGCTGAACGATTTCGCTATCGTAGAAAAATAGCAGAAAATATGTTTGCGCATGCGTGCAGTCCATTTCATTCCATTCGTGCTTTGGGATTGCCTACTATTTCCTATAAAACACGAGCTCAAAAGCTACGTAGTAGCCTACTACTATATGCTGGCTGAAAGGCTACCATAGCGCTACGTAGATAAATGTATTGTAGCTTGAACGTAGCCCTGGGATATATCGTATCAACAATAGGGTGACACTCATCAGAAAACACATAATGTACTACAACGTCATGAAACGTTATTTGTGTAAGTGACGTTATATCAGTAACAATTCACCCAACGTTGTAATAGATGGATAACATTATATATGTTCTCGGTCAAGTGATGAAATATTACCAATGACACCACCCTTGTTTCACCTCTGCAGGGCCCAGCTCTCCTATGACGGGATGGCTGACACCCCAGCTAACTAAATAACGTGTCCGTAACGTTACACGTTGATTTTAATAACAGCCTCATTTACGTTGCACAATGTTTAATTAAAATTAATAAAATGTCCCCCAACCTACTAAAGTAACAATTTAAAACGTGTCCTTTCTCAAACGTTACAGAAACCATTCAGAAAAATCGTCAATAATAAAAAACATATTCATTGACAGGGCCGTTTACCCCTTTCAACGTTTAGAAAACATTGAAATGATTCAATAAAATGTTCCCAAAACCTTTCTGAAACGTTTTAGAAAGTCTTTGAGAAAATTGTAATGATTAAAACATGGTTTTCCGACAGGGCCATGCACTGACACTCGATGCAGAGACTATGAAGTGTGCACTCAGAACGGAGACAATGTGAACTGCAAATGTCCAGATTGTACGAACATGGGGATCGACTACGTTTGCGGCCGAGTCGGGAACATCGTCCACACGTACATCAACGATTGTGAGCTGAAGAAGGACGCCTGCTTAAAGAAGCTGAAGCCCACAGTCGTTCAGGACTTTTCATGCGAATGTATGTCAAATGCAATATATATTTTGTTTGAATTCCCATATTTTTCCTTAACGTACTGGGCCCGGTGGTATGAAAGTGTCATTAACTAATGACTAATTAACTAATCATTAACTAATAAATTAAATAATAATGATTAACATTAACTAATAAGTGATATGAAAGTGTCATTAACTAATGACGTTATTAGCAGCTTATTCCTGACTTTCCATGCTAACGCAATGCTGCTACATTAAACTATTAGGGGTTTAATGTCATGTTATTGGAGCATTAGCGTTTTATACAGGGTATAGTTTCTCGAAGCTCTCATATCTACTACAGACCATAAGGACTCTCGTAGCCATCTATGATAGCCTACATGGAGAGTGTGCACTTGCACGAGCGCTGTGGTCTCATAGTGGATACGAGAGCTTCGAGAAACGATACCCAGGGCAAGAAACGTCACTTACATATCCCGCCGTTGATGAATGTTATACACGCATGCGTGTCTGGCTTCTACTACTACAACGTGAGAGTTATCTCCTCCTAGCATATCCGGAGAAGTGCAGCAAGATGGCCAACTGGGGCAGTAGGGACATCGACGAGTGCACGTCGCTCTACATGGACTGGGGCAAGTGCGGCGGCGGGTGCGGCGTATGGGCGGCGACATGCTGCACGGAGCAGCACGAGTCTAAGTCTGTGGAATTCTACTGCGGTGGTGTGAAGACCATGAAGATGGTAAGTTGACATCCGGGGTACACACGTCTGCGAGCGTATTTGCACGTGTGATGCAGTAGACCAAGTTTAGCGAGCTAGACGTTGTGGAGACTCCCTTTGCTATCGGAAATTCAAGTCTGGTCGGGATCAAATGTCCGATAGTAAAGGGGGTGGGGTTACATCGAGGTTTACCTAGCTGAAATAACGTCTAGAGACTTATCATTAATGAACGGAAGTGAAGGAACGGAACACAGAGACACTTCGTGTTCCCAGTTCAATATCACATACGAGAATATTCCTGCATAATTCCTGCATAATTGTTGACGACACATACGGGTGAAAGATTCTCGCTCTGACGTAAAACAATAACTCGCACCTTTGTTGATAACTCGCACATTAAATGTGGTTGACCGCTGATATTTGAAAGGCTTACCCACATTGAAATATAAAAGTGCACATGAATACTTTCGCTTGATCAACAAACTTTTATTCCAACGCATAAACTATCAGTTGTTTACTATAGTATAATAGAATGTGTACAAGTTGAGAAATAGTGTAATATACAGACATTTGATATTTGTATTACGGTTGATGGTGATCAGCGCCATTCCATTTAAACTCCTTAAATACAACACTTTTCAAGGATTTGCCTCTCGCCTAATATACAGAACAGTTCATGATGGCTATGTGTTCATGTCGTATCTGAATCAACATTGCTAGTTTAACACGCATTAATTAAGTTAAATATAATAATAACCGTATTTATCTTCTGCAGACGCCTGTGGTCACCAGCTGTAAATGTATTAATGAAACAATCACACCTTAAAGGTCACTGATTGGTGGTTCCGACGTGTTACGTGACAGGAGAAAATCATTGCTAACAGACGTATCGTATGTGGACCACACTGAAATCATATCTACTTAATCATGTTAATAAGCGGGGAAAAGTCTTAGCTTTGGAACTGCAGTACCGACACCAGAAGAAACGGGAATTCGGAAGCAAGTCCTTGAATAATTTAACTCTCTTCCTGCTGAAGGCAACCGGAGATGTCATAAAGAGCAGTATATATGCCTAATCCAGCAGTGAGAGGGTTAATCGTCAGATTGTGTATATTTATATAATTACCTGGAATGTCTATGCAAATGTGTATATGCAAATTAAACGTTATTATATTTATCGTCGTTTGACCTATTTGTACTGAAACATACGAGATATTCGTTAGTGAATAAACTTCCTCAAACACGTATCTGTTGTTTCTGTAAAGTGATATTCGCGTTGTAGGAGAAAAATATCGTCGCGTTTCTGGAATAGTGCTATTCTAACAACCAGGGTATCGTTTCACAGAGCTCTCAGAGACCATAGCACTCTCTTAGCAATGTATTAGCTGTCGGTAAAGAGAGTGATATGGTCTCTTAGCGGCTTAGAGCGCTATGTGAAGCGATACCAGTACCCATATTAATAGTTTAATGTCATTGATAGATGTTTTGGGAAATATGGACATCTATGTATTGGCCATACAAATGCAGGTTGTAAAAATGTCATGCCACAATGTGTAATATGTCCATCAACGCAGACCGTCGAGTTCAGCCTCGATGTCGGACCGGAAGTTGAGTGGTTCCATGTTCGGATGGTATCGGTACTTGACGTGTCCGTCTCCTCCTACCAGAAACTTCTCGTAGTTCCAGTACACGTCTCCGGTCGTCTTGGGCTCGTACAGCAGATCCTTGACGTCAGCGAACGTTGTGAACACTGGCGGACAGTATCTCTGTGTCCACACATAGTGTAGATTAACACATATAGTACATATACTATATCATGGAAATCATTAATTGAAATGATTACTAGGTTGGGATTAGGAAATCAATTGGGCCAGACATTAGCTAAATAGGGTCAAAGACAAGCATGAAAATCAACAACAGCTCACATGTCTGCACTGCAACCGAAAGTAACCGAACAACCTCATATTGCAGATCTATACGCCTTCCTGGCATACAGGTGTAGTGATATATTTTTAGATTGCAATTAAACGGCATGGAACCCACTTCATTTGGAAGAACTACTCAAATTACTTTACATACAACACTAGGGCACAGACAATGGAACATGTGCAAAACGTACTTTTTCTACGGACTATACAGCCACCGTCCGTTGATAATAATAAACTGTGCTATGCCCCCTCAATACCATGTCATATAGAGGTACACGTAACAAGACACACGTGTGACACGTCTAATTAAATAATACAAATAATATTCAGTAAAACTTTAACTTTAACATGTATATGGGTATGGTAGTAACGGTTTTGATATTTCTTTCAATTCTTAACTATGAATAATAATGAATGTATATGGGTATGGAATTAACGGTTGACATGATATTTCTTTCAAGAATTCAGTGTCAAATATGGAAGTATAATTTAATTGGCAATAGATAGATGCCATGCCACTTTCAAAAACATTCAGTGTCAAATCATCCTCTGCTACTATACGTATCGTCACCTGAGAACCAGGTTGTTCTATCTCCACACAAAACAGAAGTGAATGGACATAGAACAACATGGTTCTCAGCTGACGGTATGTCATCCTCGAAACTTCGGCCATAATGACTACTTAGCATTACTAGTGATAATTGCCTGCGATTCGAGGATACACAGGGTCTACTTTAACTTTCTTTCTCCAGGATATTATGTCGTTGAATAATACGAGCTGTCGGTACAGTATAGAAGGTGGTGCCAACTAGAAACTGTGTTTACAAATGACATGCAATGTTTCAGTGAACAGGAACTGGACTTCCTTCCATTTCGCTGTTGGATTGGCCTGTGGACATCCCTGATCTTGATACTCATCGTGGCCTTTGACCTCAGTGCTCTTGTCAGATACATCACTCGCTTCACGGAGGAGAGCTTCGCCTCACTGATCGCCATCATCTTCATCGCGGAGGCCTTCAAGAAGCTCGTAGGCATCTATCACTTGGCTCCGTTCAACTCGAATCCAAGCGTTCCGCTCAACTACGACTGCGAGTGCTTCCCGCCCAACACCACATTCGACGCCAACGGGACGATGCTGAACTACACCTTCAGTGACTTCACGACAGCTGCGACGACCGGTGGGGTGACGTACAGCGTGAACAGCGGCGTGACGAGCGGCTTCAACTCCACGGTCAACGACACCATGGAGGCCGCCATTAACTGGACCACGCTGACGGTCCAGGAATGCAAGAAGATGCACGGGGTGGCCTTCGGTCCTGGTTGTGACACGCCTTACTATGTTGGAGATGTTTTCTTCCTGTCTGTGATATTGTTTACTGGTACCTTCAGCATCGCGTATGCCTTGACCTCCTTCAAGAACAGCACTTTCTTTCCAACATTTGTGAGTACATATTATCAGCATGTTTTCAACATTAAATAATGTCGTTTATTTGTTGTGTTACAAATAGCTGGTGTGCATTTGCATACGTCCGTCCACAGACTATAACCCCATTTATTTGTGCATCTGCTTACAATAGGGGAGGAGACATTGTATTCGAGTAATTATCAATATTTAACATATCTTACACCTAGGTACGACAATCCTGTTCCGACTTCTCCGTGCTGATTTCCATCGTCCTTATGGTGGGGATGGACATGGCGATTGGTCTCCACACACCCAAACTAGAAGTGCCGGAGAAGTTCCAGGTATGCTGATGTCTCATTAACACTGAGTTCCCTTGGATCGTCAATGGTATCCACCAGATATGTCGTACTACAGTCCGGGCCTACATCAGGTCATCCGCCAAGTTTTTACTATAGCAGGAAATTACCTAAACTTGGAGTCAAGTCAGGACAAGACCTACCTGTACAATCTTTTCGTGAGATGCAGGCTTAGTTAGAAAGATATTTTCTTAATTTCATTTTCCTCATATAGTAATAATAGTAAGCTCATACTAGTATATCTTTGCAGTTAAAGTAACGACGTGCACAGTTATATTGCGCCATATCCACGTTCGAAAGCATGTGCATAGAGCTACGTTGCTATCCCGGTCAATGATATCAGTCTTCTCTTATTTTCCTTCTCAACTCCTTGAGGAGTATACAACCCCAATTTTCCTTCAATGTGTTAGCAGGTTTATCATCCACACGCCCATAGCATCCTTCAGTCATTCCATCTTACGAACTGTGTTACGTCTGCCCAACACGCCGGTTATGTTTACGTATACTTCTCCGTTGCAGCCTACCCGTGACGGACGAGGCTGGTTCGTTAACCCTTGGAGTGAGAAGAACCCCTGGTGGTTGACCATAGCGGCAGTCGTCCCCGCCCTTCTGGCCGTCATCCTCATCTTCATGGACCAGCAGATCACCGCCGTCATCGTCAACAGAAAGGAAAACAAGCTGAAGGTGCTTATTTTACTTTACTTTACTACATCCGCCACCAGTAACTGATCATTAGCTCTCTCCATGCTGGAGGCAACCGGAGATGCCTTTAAGAGCAGTGCTTGTTATAGCATGTACACATCTAATATTATTTATATCGACGCAATTTCAGAAAGGCAGCGGTTACCATCTGGATCTGTTCGTGGTTGCCATCTGCATTGCCATCTGTTCTGTGCTGGGATTGCCCTGGTATGTTGCCGCTACTGTGTCTGCTCTGGCCCACGTCATGAGTCTGAAGAAGGAGTCTGAGTGCACGGCCCCAGGAGAGAAGCCGACCTTCCTTGGCTGCAGGTGTGTGGACAGACCTTTTCTGAATAGAGAAACAATTACAGAAATAGATATATACCATAGTATGTCTATAGTACTGGCCCCGAAGTTATAATGAGCAGTAAAATGAGCAATACAATTTTTAACATATGTCTTTCTTTATACTAGTAATTATGTCCATATGGAAAGTTGTAAATTCATAGCTTTATCACCACAAATGACATCTCTGTGTCTCTTTCCAGAGAACAACGGGTGACGGCCATTATGGTCGGCCTTCTCAGCGGTCTGTCTGTGCTGTTCACCAAAGTCTTAAAGGTAATATCACATCCATGTCATCAGTAGTACTCCGTTGTTAGTTTTATCCTTTCTGAGCCACAGTATCGTTTCCTGATGCTCCCGTATTCACCATAGCCCTATTGTATTTTCTCGATGTCATCAGTAAATGTTCTCAATTGGTATCCTTTCTGAGCCAGGGTATCGTTTCCTCATGCTCTCGTATTCACCATAGCCCTCTTGTATATTCTCGATGTCATCAGTAAATGTTCTCAGTTGGTATCCTTTCTGAGCCAGGGTATCGTTTCCCTCTCATAGTAGATACGAGAGTTTTGAGGAACGATACCCAGGGTATCATTTCGTGACGCTTTTGTACGAAACCATATACTGTAGCGCTTTGATAGATATCGGCAAGAGAGATGGATACGAGAGTGCTATGGCATCTTTCTTAATGGATGCGAGAACTTCGTGAAACGATAACTTATGAAACAGATGTTATTAAAATGCCAGTATAGTATGTACCAGTACTATAAGGATTTCTTCGATTGCATTTCAGCATATCCCTATGCCTGTGTTGTACGGTGTGTTCCTCTATATGGGTGTAGTTTCTCTCAAAGGAATGCAGGTATGTAACTTGGAAATCATTTTAAGTTTCACTGATTTATTAGCCTCTGGTCCTTGCTTCATATATCATGATATGACTCTCGCAATATGGTTGGCAAAATTGTACATACTTGTAATCAGAGTTGTCTCGGTTGCTAATATAACCCCGGTCGGTTACGAAACCTTTAAAAACATTGCAATACGTTCGATAAGCTTAATTGCACAATATGTTCACATGTCCTTGGATCGCCAGTAGAGCAGACCATGAAATAAAAGGGGCACCTAACCATGCAGGGTTAGTTAAAATTGAGGCTTCCTGTTTTCTGAAGATGTCTGAGTATTGTCATCCTCGAAATCCCGGCGATTATGACTACAAAAACCATATTTAACGGAGGTTAAGTATATTATATATGGCCTGTGTTTCGAGGATGTGGTATTGTTTACATATTGTTTACATATTGTCTACACAAACAGTTCTACTCCATGGTGTAAAACACATCGACAACTGTCGTCTTTGTTTTCAGTTTATCGACCGGTTGTTCCTCATCTTCATGCCCAACAAGTACCAGCCAGACTGTGTGTATCTGCGCCACGTGCCGCTGAAGCGCGTGCATCTGTTCACGTTCATCCAGGCCATGTGTCTCGCAGTGCTCTGGGTCATCAAGACGTTCAAGTCCATATCCATCGTCTTCCCTATTATGGTACGCGTAGATATGTGTTCAAGTATAGAGAATGTGTTCGAATATAGAGAATGTGTTCAAATATAGAGAATGTATTCAAATATAGAGAATGTGTTCAAATATAGAGAATGTGTTCAAATATAGAGAACACGTTCAAACATAAGTGTTGAGTTTGGCGCTATATTCATGACACCTTATTATGTAAAATGCCAATGACGCATGTAATTAACTATAGTATCCTTATTCAAGTATATATGTTTCAGTCGCTCCTTTGTATTGTTACAGGTCTTAGGCACATGTTTCGTTCGCAAAGGACTGGACTATATTTTCACACAACACGAACTGAAATGGTTGGACGATATTATGCCGGAATCCAGCAAGAAGTCCAAGGAAGACAGGAAGAAGGCTTTAGAAGAAGCTGAGGTAAAAGAACCGATATTTATAATACTTTTATTTACAACAGTAATTGTAATTCGTTGAACCGCTCATGACTCCCTAGTGTGTGTAAAAGTCGAGATATGCAATTAAACATAAGAACTTTTTTTATTTATAGAAGAGCTCGAATGAAGGTCCGGTTCATTAACATCAAAGTTGAGATACATGTAATATTTAGCATACTGACAGCGACATGACCGATCATTTTCAACAAACTTGCCTTCCCTAAAATTTAAAAACAAAAACTATCAACCGTAGACAATCTACTGTATGTGAATGAATATACCGTATACTTAACAGCATCTTACTGTAGTTAGTTGCTGTACAAGTTACACGGCTGATTCGTCTTGTAGTCTCTTAGGCCTACACTCATTACCTCACCTTGCCTTCCATGCCTAAGCCTTGTACCAGTCTTTGAATGCATGTACGTTATATTGCAATGGAAGATATAATACGCTGTAGCACTAATCGCTGTACAGTAGCACGACATAGCACGAGCGGCATCTAACTCATCAGCCACACCTTGCCTTGTAATACAGAAGCTGCTGAGTAACGAGGACGAGGACAAGATGATAGAGATGAAGTACCACGAGACACAGCTCGGGGACAAGTTCGCTCCGAAGACCACCCGACGCTCATCCGTGGACACTGACCGCGTCAACATCTCTGAGGAGATGTCCAAGACGGCCATCTGGCTCAAGATGAAACTGGATACTGAACAGGAAGAGAGGTAAAGCTTGTCCTGAGAGCAAGACATGCTGCCTCTCCAGCCTCTAGCTTCTGGCATATTTAGACTACGCCATGCTGCACATACGGTGGTCCTTGTTCATGGATACTGCCCCTGCACAATGATGATTTTGGTTCCCCAAATGTAAAACGAAGCACTCAATTATACCAGTCTACATGTAGGCAACTGAAATGAGACTTGAAAATATAATTCGCCTCCATTCTTTGTACAGAAAGGGAGAGAATGGAAAACAAATATTATTGAACAATTACATTAAATAAATATACATGTATTTGGTAATTATATTCAGGTATTTTGTATGTATCCGTAAATTGTAACGTTTTGATTGTGCTAATATACTCAAAGTGATTACAACTGTGGATGCAATATATATTTAGCTATATGCCAGTTAACAAAATTGAATACATATATATAGTTATACCATATTCGTTTTTAAGTTTCGTTTAAGAAGATAATAATTGTATTGGTATATTATTATGTTCAATGTTCCACATGGTACATAGGTTTTCTTCAACCAAACCGAAACTAAGAATATAATTAATTCAATGTATTGAATTATAGGCTTCAACTCACGTTTCTCTGTTTTGTTTACCTTGATAGATCAAAGCGCAGGAAAGAAAAGGAGGATCGAAATGGCCACGCAGAGGAAAAGAAACCAAACTTTTACATGGGAGATGAAGAGGAGGCGAAGGACAAAGAAAGCAAGTTCTGAAGACCAAATATAGAAGTCGACCGTTAAAATATAAGTAAAAGATAAATCACCAAAGTGTCTTAAATATCTACATGGCGTCCATTGTATGTGTTTATTTCACTGTCAGGTTGACGTTACTTCCATCACACATAACACACATTCCTTCTAGTTTAAAAAAGAAACGTGTTAACTTGCAAACAAACCCCTGCAAGTTTAGTGTGTTTTAATATATTCAGAGCAAACAAAACATTTGCATGAATGCCACATAAACCCGGGCTTCTAGGAATTAGTGCTCTTTAACCTAACTCGGGGCGGATATAAATATAAATAAAAGGTTGATGCTTAGTTTCGTTTAATGTTGTTAGATGTGCAGTTTCACCTCACACACATTTTTAAAAAAAACATATTCTATAGAATTTAGTTTAATCGTAGTTCATTGGCTATCATATTGATGGTGTAAACTCCTGCAAACAAAATGTATTCATTTACTAACCTGTAATTTAGTGCTTTCCAAATTTATACTGTTAAGTTTATAAGATACTTTAAAATATTATTTTAATTGATTTCATATGAAGCCACTCTAGCACTTCACTGCCTTGGGCAAACCACAAATGTGTGATCACTTGTAAATGTAGGCGTATGTATACTGTACACGCCATACTTTCTCTGGATACAACTACATCCGCCCCAGATTTCAACAAGCCTTCCACATGCAAATTTACTATTTATATTCGTTTTTTATCATCTGATATTGCTTCATAACCTTACTTGTCATAAACATGCTGTATATATTTTAGAGGATATGTCATATCATTTTTAAACATCACTGTTAATGCGTTTAATTATAGTGTATCCGAGCATATTATTACAAAATATCATTCAAACATTCATTTTTATACTATGTATGTACTATTGAAATACATTTTTTAACAGTAACTTACATTTACGAAGTTAATGACGTTTTGCGACAATACGAGTATTCAAAACCAATGGATTTTGACAATGAAATCATAAATACTTCAGTATGGATGCCCTGTTTTAAAAAACCCAGATATGTTGTTCTATTGCTTTTGACAGACATGAGAATGCCAAAATGTTTTTGGAGGAAAATAATTTGTATTTGGAAAGACACCGCAGTAGGCCAGGCTGTGAAGCCGGGGAACCCCGGAAAATTATCATGTCTTTTGTTTACCATGGTAGGATCTTTCAGATGAATTTTATTGATTCATAAATATATATATTTCATGAACAAGACTCATATTTACTTATTCAGAAGTAAACTGTGCTATTATTTGAAATTACAACATTTGTGAAATATACTATTTGTACATGTCCAATGTCTTCCATTGATGTGGTAATTAATCTAACAAGAAATACGCCATAGAAGTCTATAGTCAGACAACCATTGATGCAAGGTAGACGTCTGGCAACCTTGATCAGACATTCTACAGATCTGACACGAGGTATAGAAGTCTAGCAACCCTTGATCAGACAATCTACAGATCTGACACGAGGTATAGAAGTCTAGCAACCTTAATCAGACATTCTACAGATCTGACACGAGGTATAGAAGTCTAGCAACCCTTGATCAGACAATCTACAGATCTGACACG
>JAUTBV010090333.1:0-18637 GCA_032361325.1 Lepetodrilus fucensis | reverse complement strand
AAGTCATGATATTAGTGAAAGATTCTAGAAAGTGACTTTAAACCCCAAACCAACCAACCAACCAACCAACCAACCAACCCTCCTCCTAGGTCTACATTAGTATAGCAATCTCCTCCTCCTCCTACGCCAACAGTGGCTCCCCGAGTCCTACACACTGTATCAGGTGTTCGGTGTCTCACCACAGATGTGCTGGCAGGAATGTCCGCTCTTAGTAAGTTAGTAGAAAGTTTTCCTAGCCTCGCAGACACGCTTCACGCGTCACGTGGGCAACCCAACGAGCAATTACTTGTTCAGCGAAATAGAATTATTTCTAATTACGTGTGAATGAATTTGTTGGAAACTCAAGCCCAGGGTGTGTTTATGATTAGCTAGACGTGGTAATTAATATACGTAGGAAAGCATATCAGTTTCTGAACATGTGGATCATGCATAATAATTCACCACCTTCAATGAACAGCTGAGATCTGAACTGAATAGTATGTCTACTTTGAAGTAACTAAGGGGTTTCTCACATATTGCATAAAAATAGTTTTTGCATGTTTATTCAGTGACTATCTGTAAATCATTCATATAACTTGAATAAGTTATGCTTATTGCTTAGTCACTACTTGTCTTTTGAATAATGCATGATAAGACATGTAGACCTGGCGGTGTTTGACATTAGCCAGGATAAGGATAAGAATGTCACAGTGACACTTGCTGAAACTAATCAGACCATGATTCACAAATATCCATAATCATAATAAGAAATATCTTTGTAGAGGATATAAATAACTTTTCAGAAATAGTAGTACATACAAAAACCAATGGTGTTAAAAGCTATTGTGTTTTGTTAAAGTTCCAAGTTAATTCAAGAATACTTGAGCATGGGACTAAAATAGAAATGCTGTGAACTGCTGATGGGTTGGATTGTATTTAAAATGTTACCAGCCTTCCTAATATTGGTGGTATTTTGGTGTGACTTCTTGTTAACCTTGCTACACCAATTTCCAGTATAACATTTACAATGGATATAGGATTAGGGATATCTTGAGTATGAATAGAATGATGTCTTGTTTTCATTTGTTTCTCTTAGATTGGTTATTGAAGATAGAAGCTGATACATCAAGCCTATAAAATGTTTATTTTTATTTTCAGATGATGCTGATGAACGTGTAGGCAGCTCCAAATCCAGAAAGAGTTGCATGAGTGATGACGAAAACGGCAACCCAATAGACATTAGTAGTGCCTACAGGCAGATGAGAGAGCTACCCAACAAGTCATCTGAGGGCAGTGTTGACAGTTCTGGAAAGCACCCTAACTATGGAACTTATACTCAACATGGCGAGAATTCAAATTTCGACGTCTTCCCACTCGAAGGGAATAACTCAGTTAAACACTGTGAGGAAGGACCCTCCAATACCGATAGAAAGAAACTTCGTAAAAAGACACATAGAGATAGAGATCAGAAATGTTCACTAGCTGAAGATATTCCCAACTATGTAGGGAACATAGCTAGTGTTGACGACCTTGTGAAGTTCATAGAAACAGATAAATTCGGTGAAAAGCAACTGAAGAAAATCAGTCAGAAGACTAGTCCCACTAGTGAACCTGCTGTGAAGGCAGATAAAGTGACGAAAAAAACTAAAGACAAGAAACTAAAGGTTGGCCAGTTGGAGGAATCTTTCGACGTCAACTTTGAGATTCCGGAAGTGGTTATTCATCCCACGTCTGCTCTCGGTGAGGCACCACCACTAAGCCCTCCTCCAGCTGTCACTGAAGCAGAAGTCCCAGTCTCGCCATCAGAAACCACAGAGGTCTTCATACCCAGTACAACCGACATCAGTGTAGGTGAGGGCCACGCAGGAGAGAACACAGCCGAGGTCATGGGAAACTCCGGGGAGAAGGCTGCTGCAGTTCCCGCCACTGAAGTCGAGTCCCAGGTAGCACTGGCAGGCCAAGAAACCACTCAACCAGGCACCACTGAATCCAAAGTAGTGCACACCAAGGACTCTGAACCACCTCTCGATACCAATAGTTCTTCCAGGAGTCCGCCTTTGCACAAGGAGATAGAACATAGGGAAAAGAGTAAGAACAAGCATAAAGACGGGGAAAAGGACAAAGCCACAGAAGCTGCTCAAGCACCTCCAGTGTTGGAGAACAAGAAGCAGAAAAGTAAGAATGGTAAAGCTGAAGGACAACTTAAGAACAATAAGAAAATTGAAAATAGGAATGACATAATCAACAATTCTAAAATGGTTGAGAAAACGAAAGTAGAAAATGGTCCAGTAAAAGCGGCTTCTCCGCTGGACAATGAACTTTCCATCACGGAGAACCATCAGTACATATTCACTGACATTGATAACTTGCCACCAGTAGAACAAGAGTTCACACTGGTGAGCAAGAAAAAGAAGCGACAAGGTGGTAAAGAAGGTTGCCTTGAACTACCCAGGCCCAAGAACAGTCCACGAGAACATCGCGGAGTTCCACCTCCTCGTTCTGTGACTCCTCCTCCATCTTCTTCCTCCGCCATCAAGGAGCAGACACGTGACCTCAGCCCTTCTTCTTTCCCAGCCCTCGGTAAAAAGGGTTCTTCTGCCTCCAAAGGGAGGCCGACTTTCAGAGAGGGCAGGAGGAACTCCTTCGGTGACGTTCCAATTGACACTCTCACGGAACTGAGGTCCCAGGATGACAGTGACATCGAGTCTGTGAAATCACTTCCAGCCGCCAAGGGAGGCAGTCTGAGTGATGTGGTGTCGTCGCGATTCCCTGTGTCTTATGCAAAGATGGCTGCTGCTCCTAAGCTTCTGTACTCTCCAACCAGTCCGCATGGTGAAGAGGAGGAGGAGGAGGAGTTGGAAGACGGGGATCAGGAAAGTGGGAGTTCTCGGAAACCCACGGTATGGAAAGGCAGTCCCACAGAGAGAAGACACTCTATTGGATCTAGTCCAGAGGACTCGAAGCAGGAGAACAGTCCAAAGTTGACCCAGAGGTCGCGCCAGAAGAGCGGTAGTCAAGAATTCCTTCTTCTGGACACCATGAAGGTGGACAATGTGCAGGTGTCTGCTACCATAGATTTGAAGGCAAAGACTCCAATTAATGTTCAGCTTGTCTCCATGAGTAGTACTATCGATAACTATATTCCAGATGATGAACGAACTAATGAAAGTCCTCAGGAGTTGCACAACTCATCATCCAATGAAAGTCTTTCTATTCCAACCATAACTTTGGACGCTGTGACACTGGCACCCAACAAGGTGTCTGGCGTTATTTACAAGTCGGACAATAATATGGTTCCAAAGAATGGCCCTAGTAGACGGCGACTTCCACAGAGAACTAGCAAAACGGAAGTGGTCATCGCCACAGACCTGTCACGATCTCAGTCTACTGTGACTAATGCTATTAGTAGTTCCAAAGATCCTCGGGGTAAGCCTGTTCCTGTGCCAGTTCGTGTCGTTGGCAACAATTGCAGGAAAAACAATAAATCTGTTATTTTCATGGACAAACGTTTTGACGATACACCAGAAACTCTTGACATCACGTTTGGCTTTGATTCCAATATGGAAGATGACGACAAGGGCACTATTATACCTAGCTGTCGTGAGATCACCTACAGTGTCACCATGCAGTCGTCATCTTGTGATACTAAAGAACTTGTTCATAATCAAACTGAACCTCAATCTATATCACTGACAATACTACCAAAAGACAGTTCTACCAAATCGGATCAGTCTGCCATGCCACCAACCTCGCAGCCGTCGACGAGAACAACACTGAACAACGTAGGCGGCACCACGGACCTGCCGGATGTGGTGGCTCAGACCATTCCCGTTCCCAACAACAAGGTGTCCAAGACACGTGTCGCCGGACTCAATGGGGTGGTGCAGCCCAAAACTCAGGGTTATAAAAATAGCCAGACTCCAGATGCACTAAGGACCGAACCTGTTATCCCAGCAGTGAGGCCACCGGTGGCTAGTGAGCCCACAGTGTCGCCTGCAGCTGCTCCTCCTCATCTTCCTCCTTCTATTCCTGCTCCTGCTAGTAATAATAAGGATAATAAGACTGTGCTTTTCTTCTATGGGGAAGGTATCGTGGCCAAGATGGGGAAGTCTGGTGTGGCCATCGATTCCCAGGATGTAGAGCCTACTAGTCAGCATAAGGGCCAGCTTGCATTCTCTCCAGACCCAAACCATCGGGGCAAGTTTAACATCAATGAGGCTGTCAAATACTTGAGACAAGGTGAGACTTTGACTGAATATTCATTTATATGTAAAAATGTTATCAACAAATTTAAAAAGCGACTCTAAACCCCAATTTTAAAAAAGAAATAATTTAAAAAAAAACTTTTTGTGTGAATTTTAAATACAAAGGTGTAGGTATGATAATTGTGGATTCTAAAGAGGATGATGGATAGTGACAGTATTAACAGATCTGCCTGCAAGATCTATGTTCTATGTTTGAATCTGTCCAGGAGACTGTTTGTTCCTTTGATGTGGCTCAGAAGTGATGAGGTGCAATCTCTTTTAATTATATACCTCATACAATCTCTGCCCTTGGTTGCTGCGAATCGTGTGCCACTTGCACTTGATGCTGCAGATTCTTACTCAGTTAGAAGCACATTACCTTGAGATTATCAGTGAAATAATGTGCAGAATAATAATCAGATAATCTACATAGCATTAAGAGTTTGGGGCATAATAAATCTTAGTAACATATTTCTGTAATATTAAAATATATGACTGACAAGATAAGCTGCTGTGTCTGCTTAATCTTTTCCTGCTCAAATAACCAAAATAGATTTTTATTATATGATGAGGTTGAGATAGCCACTTTATGCATTCGCGTTGATCCTGAAGGATTAAACACAGACCAGGGGGCCCCGTTCCACGGAACAATCGTAGCGTTACGAAAAAGTCGTGACTCCTGTGCATAGCGTTGCACCTCTCATAGAGCTACAATCGTTCTGTGGAACGGGGGGCCAAATCTACTCTGGTTGCAAACTTAGCAATTATATATATATATTTACACAGAATTTTATTAGATTGATATTTCTAAGAAAACCATCCTCATCACTTTATTAACTAATTTGCCACTTCCCTTGGCAATTGCTACTGTATTTATTATCTCCACATATAATGCCTACAGCGATGTTGAGCAGTAATTCACTGGCCCACTATCATCTATACAGCAGCATCAACTAAATATAGTCTACTTAACATATTAGTGTTGCAAGTGCATGTATATGTATTTATAAAATAATTTAACCATATTGAGATTGTACATGGCCTGCCAATATATTTTACACACAGATAAGAATAGGTAATGTTTGTGTAATGCATTAATACTTTCCTTCAAAAGTTAGATTTTATTGAGTCAATCTGAAGTGATAAGAGTCTAGTGGTGCTATAGAAACATTCAAAGAATTCTAATTATCGTTCATGTGGTTTTTACACCTTTTACATTCCACACTCCATATCCCCTGCTTAGCCCTCGTTGTCCTGTGAAGTGTGCAGGAGATCTAGTAAGCACACTACTACTTGATGGTGATAGCACTAATCAGGAGGGGGTGATATCCAGTCAATTTACTGTTGAAAGTAATAGGGAAACGAAACTTTAATATGCCCCCTCTGACATGCCTGATAAGAATCCTATCTCTTCTACCACTGGTCCTCCTTATACAGCAGGACTTCATTATTAGGCATTAGCATTCTAGAATCTGTAATGTTTACTATATTTCACACTAACGAGGCTGATATATTTTTTGGTGCCCTTTTTTAATTTGGGAACCAGCTGTGGTTATATGAGAAACTGCCTTTCATACAAAAATTCCAAAACATAAAAAAAGAGCTTCAATATCGGTGGTAATTACTAATGCCATGAGATGCACTGACCCACAGAAATGCAGTGTATCACATATAATCAACACGTGCACTTGTGATAATAATTAGGTAGTCGTTGGCAATGTATGATTCAGCGAACAGAAATCACACTCGTGTTTATGGATCCTCGTTCAGTCTATTAGTGTTGGGTGACCTTTCGGGAAGCTAGATCATCTGGTTAGAACATGAAGTTTCCCAATTAAGTAATTGAAATTTGATCCTGATCCTAGGTGTTCTTCGTCAAGCATTGCTGTGCTGTCAGCTAGCTGTTCTTGACTGCATACTTAACTTGTGCTTCATAAACAAGGCATGGGTAAAAATACACCTTTCCTTCGCCCAAAGCAGGATTTCTTCCCCGGAGTTAAAGGTTTCCCTCCAACCAGTAAAAATGCCAGCTTTTTGGAAGTGCGTAGAGGTCGCTCTGCTATGTGGTACAGTATGTCAGCTGGCTGACGCTACGCTCTGCAATCCTGGGAGGTGTCCTAGGGGGTGTTCGTGTGGCGAGATTGGGGATGCTCGCATCACTCAGCGAGTAAACCGTTGTATCGTACACACCACGCACCACTCTAATCTTGTAGCTGATAGCAATATAACTAGTCATGTTACTTCATGTGATGTCGTAATCTCGGGGTCATTCAACAACAAACCACAGAAAATCTCGACCACACGTGTGTAGGCATATATAATATATTAACAGGTCGTAAAAGTGACATAATCAGGGGTTTTACAGGGTAAGGGGTACATTTATCAATGAGGGTTAATTAACTTCATATCAAAACTAGATAAAAGATGCTGAGATTCAATTTACTTGTATTGAAGATACTTGTGGAGAAAAATATGTTCTGGCAAAGAATAACCAAAAGTCACAAAATGAGTACAGCCATAACTCTGTGCTATTCTTGTTGTGGAACCTTTTTATTGGGAAATGATTTTATTGTACCAATGCTTGCCAAGTCAACTATGTTCCTGTATTTGCGCGTTCATATTTGTCTGCTATTGCCTCGAGCCATACTCAATGGCCTTCAAAACAGACAAGTGCAAAAATTATGTATCTTTTATAATGTTATGGATATAAGGTCAGATGCTCAAATACGACTCCTTCGCAATGTCTATATCTGTACGGCACACATAAAAATACCCCCAGAAATGACGTCTCCATTGCTTTATGTTTGATGAAATATCAATGCAGGTTTATTCAGGTGCTCTCGGGGCCATCAAGCCAGTTAACCCTATCGCAAACAAACAGAATTCTTCTGACAAATTGATCCTTCTAAAAGTCACCACCTCAATTTATAATTTAGAAATAGCATTTACTTTATTATAGAAGATGGCAGCATATATAGGTGCACACCGAGAGGGGTAACGCTGGTGTATGTTCCTAACTTACTAGCCATCTGTATCCACCTGGGAAGGGTTAAGAGGTAGATTACGTTAAAGGGAGCAAGCCAACAACATTTCCAGAACTACCTTCCAATAATAGGAAGAAACTATTTTCAGTCCTGGAAGCAGCTTTCCTTTACCTAGATGCAACAAACATGCGTCAGTGTACATGTGAAAAAGATATATGCCCTTTAGTTGGATCCAAGACACGTTTGGTGAGACAGCGAGCTGAGTGAATTCACATACTTGATATTGGGTATATTCAGAAATACTATGGCATTTAACTATCTGGGTACGGCAGATATAATACAATACTGTTGTAGCTCTTCCTGTGCTAATGTTAGCGGAACTACATGCATGTACGCAAGCGCATACATACATTCATACGCAAACACGCACACACACACACACACACACACACACACACACACACACGCACACATCTATAAAAGCTGGCCTGTTACACCCAAAGCTAAGTCTTAAAATAGGTTTCATAAACTGACGAGAGACAAGTGCAAAACATAAAGGTTGTTTATATCAAGTTTTGCCACCCAAATAGAATTTCAAATTTTTAACCAGGTAGTTAGCAGTGGCTGCAACTATTTACCAGACATAATTATATTATATTTTATGACATATTTTCATTGTATAATGTCAACATATTTCCATTGTTTAGTCCTTAAATGATTTTTACATTATTCCATTAATGTTCAAAATTACAAACTTTAGCAAGGAAATTTTAAACATTAATTTAAACGCGGTACAGAAGTTCTATAATCACAAAATATCAAGTGCAATTCTATAGTTATTCAAACTAATTGCTTGAATCAAGTAAACTTTGTAAAACAACACGACTGTCCTCTATCCAAAATCAGATGTGATGTCATATTATCATGATTTAGTCAGATGTGATGTCATATTATCATGATTTCATGCTTGTGACCCATACTATGACATTGATGTCATAATGCATAACACCAAATCTGCTCAGTTGATTGCTGTTATTACACAATCCACATTACGTCATGTTTATTGAATAATATATATAGTACTTAGTAGTAATGACCTTTGGTTTATGTCTATAATACAAGGCTTAAAGGGTCATTCAAAGTGATACCATAAACCCTTAGGAAAACACCATCAAATCCAAAAGCATTACTCCTGGCAGTAGTCATTTAGGTTACCATGACAACTGGTATTGGTTTCAATTGTTTAACCAGTTTTCTATTAATAATGCTGAATACTTATAGTATGACTGGATGATTGTTCTGTTCTACACAGTACCATTAATTTTGTCTATTGAAGTGTTGCTTACTATGATAGTCTGCTCTGTGGTGCATACATCTCGTTCATTATTAATTGTTCATTCAGAGGCTGAACTCTATTGTGTATATTTTAACTAAATAAGTGCTGCATATTTTCTAATTCACATGGATTATTCAAGATTAATATTAATCTTGAAATGCCAGATTTGTTTGCAGCAAAGTTGAATTGTATGATTCATATAATTTATTTGCTTCTTGCAGCCTTGAATGTATATATAAACTATGACAACAATTTGTATTAGCATGGCCTGTCAGATTACTGATGTATTTTAGTTTCTTGCATTGACCTATCTATAAAATAAGTAATTTGTTTTATTGTTCTATTGCAGAATGGGACAGAGTCCTAGACCAGAGAGATAAAAGTAAGTAGCATATTGCAACAGTAAAACCTGGGCGTGATTGTAAGATCCAATAACTTGTAATCTTCCCTTGTCTTCTTGAAAAATAAAACATTACGATATGTTTAATCCTCTCCCTGCTGAAGGCAACCAGAGATGTCTTAAAAGGATGTACCATTGCCTAATCCAGCAGGGAGAGAGTTAAACAAACAACTGTAAAACCAGAGATTGTACTTGCAATAAATGTATTCATAGTTATATTAAGGTGAAACCTTCAAAGACTGAAAAGATCCACGGCAACTAAATACTAGTAGATGCTAAGAACAAGTATTCAAATTACAGTAGACCTCGCATATATTAACGTACTCACTGGGACCGGCTATTTTTGTTCATTGTATGCTAAGTTCGTTGTACGCATATGCCGTAATTAGCGTTAGATGGGACCAGGACTTCAGATTCAGTCCGTTATAGGCGTGTGTCCAGTTTATCCGAGGCCGGTATATGCAAGGTCTACTGTAGTTGATTATGATTGAGAACAAGGTGTGTAAAATTAAATATATTAAAATATTTATTTTGTTCTTACTTTCAGATCCTCAAGCAGTTCAATACTACAATGGTCAATAGATGTAAACTACTGGAGCCCTGTGGAGAGTATCAGCCAATATATCATTATCACCAGCATACAAGACGTGGTTCAAAGGAGAATGCAAGTCCGGCACCTGGAACTTCACTTTGTTCTTTTTCTGTTTATTTCTTGCTTGGTGTTTTTGGGGAGAGAAAAGAATATAATGTAATAAGCATTGGAGAAATTAGTGGAGTACACACCAATATTTTCATTTTCTGTAATATTTTTGGATGGAGAATTGGCAGCAAACTTTTTTATTTTTGTTCATTTATTATTATTTTTTTAATGGAAGCAAAAGCGTTTCATTGCAGTCAACCATTTATTGTTTTGTTATACAGCCTTATTTTCTGTCAGAACCATGCATTGAGCTTTGTAGACTCCAAATTTGTTGATCATGGATACACTGTTGTTTGCTTTGTTGTATATTTATTGGTAAAATATGTAGACATTGGGTCTACACGCCTCTTCGAAACTATATATAAGTATCATGTGTTTAGGAACATTTGCCAATTCATCAACCAAGGGCATTTATCTCTAACGGCTCATATATCTGTTCTGTGGTCAGTGCGAGTACATCTCTAGCACCAGTTCTTCAGTATTGCAATTCTTCATCATGCGTCATACACATAGTACATTCGCCTAGTTCGTGGCCTAACTGCCTCTCTGGAACTGTGTCAGTGCTGGGCGGGAAGCACCGAGTCGTACAGCAGCAACACATGGCGGAGTTGCTTCATAGCTAGCAGTATAGATCTTTATAGAAGAACTGGTTTTACCGAAAATTCGCTAAAAGCGGCATTCTGTGATGGAATTATTGTGCAGGCAACCTTGTGAGCGGCATCCTCTGAAAGGAAGTAGAGATTAGGAAATGATTGAGAGAGAGATAGAGAGAGAGAAGATGCAAACTGTGACGGTGATGTGATCGTAGCTGTGTTTTCTATCAGTTCAATAGGAGCAAGTCATGTGATAACATTTCTTACGAGAAAAGGGTACGTGTTTAGTTATCGGGAACATCGTGATGTGATCGTGCTGGAATCCGACGTAGATGTGGTTGTGAACATGGTCCATCTGAATTATGAATGTTTGGAGACTGTTTAGCATAGCATCATCGCAAGCAGTGGTTTTTGACAAATGGTTTGTGAACATTAGAACAGAAGATGTACTGAAATTTGACACAGGTGTTCCGGAATGGAAAGTTGATATACTGTTTCATGCTAAAGATGCCGAGACTTGTCCGAGTGCACGCAGCAGCAGGGAATGGTAACATGGTAACATCATGCAAACCTGACGGGCAAGTCTGACAATCCTGGCTTCCTAGCCCGCTTTTTCCCCGCGTTCTCTCGTCTTCTGTTTTCTGTGCCTTTATGTTCCGGTAACTCTGTCGTACACGCTGCAGTCAGCTCCGAGGTCACGGCGACTGTCACAGAACACACTCCAGGTAAACCTCCTCGTGACCATGTCTGCTTTACCATCTACGGTGCTACCAGACTGCTAGCCACTAACTGTGATACAAAGAGAAGAACTGATTGAATGTGTGCCACTTGTATGCGAGGACTCCCTGTTTTCTATTTTCCGTGCGAGATGACATTGTGAATGACGTTAGTCTAGAGAGTGGCGGCAACAGTCTGCGTCTGCACCACTGGCGGGCTCGTGTCTGTCCACCAGTCCGTGTCTGCCCCACACTGCAGTCCGTGTCTGTCACACCGCAGTCCGTCTGCTAGCTCTGCGGACGAGATGAAGAAGCTGTCGTTGCCCTATTTGTGTTATCGATGTATAGTTGTGATCCACCAGACTGCAGTGGACATGGAACCTGCCAACAACCTTGATGATACGTCCCCCTCAGTCTAAGTTGTCCTCAGTCCATGTTGGCCCAGCGTCACATTGGTAGCCTTGCTGATGCTAGTGTGTGTTTGTCAGTGGCCTGCTGTGTTCTAATCATACCAAGTGGGAAGTGCACAGAGCTATCCTGCTATTAGAAGCTAGTTCCCGCCAACCCATGTCTTGAATCCTGCCACAGTTGAGCATGCCCGAGCAGGACCTCCCAGTGTGTATATATACCTATGTTGACCATGTGGTATAGATAGGAGCCTGTCTGCTTCGTGACAGACGGTCGCAAACCTGGAGTGTACATTTGTATTATAACCAGAGCTTCAAACAGCTTATAGATTGTAATTCATGACTATTTAAGAACTATCTGAAAATTGAGAATCATTCCGAGCGATGCGAGAAGCATCGGGGAACTGTGGTCCTATGTGGCTGAGGGAGGGGAGAGATATCGGAGTCTCCAGTCAACATATGACAATTCTGTGGGATAATTGGGAAATCTAGCCATGCACGAGAAAAACCTTACGTGTGGCGATTTCAATAATGTGTTGAATTAACCCCTCTTCTACCAAATCAGATAATTTTGAATTAATATATTTAAATCCTATTTTTGAGCTTCAAGCCTAAAACGTAATAGTATATGGAAGAAATGTAGTTTGGTAGATGGGGGGTTAATATATAAATATATATAAATATATATATATATATATATATATATGCTCTAGACAATAATTCTGAGCAATGTTGCTGCCAATAAAGCACAAGTTGAAATATTTACAACCGACCTCAACCAAGAGCTCATAAATTTCTGCTGACATAACGAGAACAGTTGGCAAAAGACTATTGTTTGATTTTGTATTGATGACAAAGGTTTTCTAAATCATAAATGCCTATGAAGAGTGGGCATAGGATGATATGAGTGGCGTCATGTCATTAAAACGGCAGTCGCACAGCAACCAAGCACCATCAGTGTTGTGTGCATCCAGAGTTTCAGGAGAAACGTGATACGTGTTGTCAAACTGAAAGAGGAAGTTATAACTGTACGATAGCACTTGACATGGAATTGGTCTTCATTTCACACAGTTCCTCAAAAGCTAAACATCTCCGACTTGTAAAGTACGTTTTACTGCCCCAGCATATATATCATTTCAGACCATGTCATAACTTGATGATACATGCACAGTAATATATAGAAGGTTGACATACTTCACTACATTTCATAGACTATCAGCCAGTTTGGTGTATCTAGTGTTCGAGGATTAAGCCTATTCGAGGATTAAGCCTATTCACTTAAATCATATCTGGGGCAATAAATAGGCTATTACACAAGTTCGAATATCAACATTTTGTCTCGAGCATTTTATTTTCCTCGCTATAACATGTATAAAATATTTCAACTGGGACATCAAGTTGATAGATCGTGTAATATTCTGTAATGATGAAATCATTGCAAGAACTATTTTGAGATTTGTTGATATTGCAAAATGCAGTGGAACTATTAAATTATTTTTTATTTATTTGTCAGTGATTTTTAAGGTAACTGTAAGTGTGATTTGTGAGACTAATTACCTGCTCAGGACTATTAGGAACTGTTATAAATTGTTACGAGATACATATAAAATAAACAGCTTTTGTTTCAAATATATTACCTTGTGTTTTGTTTGCTTTTGGTCAGATTGTGTGTCAAGACTAAAGAAATGAATGAATATTGCTTCATATCACTTCAGGCTAAGTGACTGCATTACTGCATTAGTCTTGTACCATTCTCTGCAACGTTGGAATATATATGGACGATAGCTGAATACCATTATCTGGGGTGCGAGTGAACTATTTTACAGTCGCAAATGACATGGATGGCTGGCGACTAGATACTCCTTCGTAGACAAAAACACAAGACCAATCTTCCTGTTATAATTTTAATGGTATAAACGAGTCACAAGCCTAAAATGGGATACTCACAAGACTTGTGAACCTATGCAACATGCAGGAGATTTCTATACATGCATCTTCATATTGCAACAACAATCCGGGACAACTTTCTGTGTCCACAATACGATAGATTTCATGTACCGTATGATCACTTGTGGGGAAACGAAAGGGTGCAATAAAATTTGGACCCATGGTTATTGCCAGCTTTATGAAATCTTTCAAAATAAATTTCATCAATATTTATTTTATTTCAAATGCATTTTTTTTTAAATATCTTGAAAAATGACACATGTACCTGCATGTTGATGATGTGTTGAAGCTTACGACAGCTTTATGAGAGGGAGCCACAATGTTTCTATGTCTGTACAACTACCTACAACTGAAGTGTACACAGTATGTACAGGTCTTCGTACACGTTCCAGCTACTACACAATATACAAAGTGCAAGAACTATAGTAGTCAAGAACTTCAGCTCAAACTTAACGAGGAAAACATTAGTTTACATTACAACTGTACATGGAGCTGATTTATTGGCAAAGGTCAGCTAAATGAACTCAATTGGCACAGGAGCTGAAGAGATCAGAGAACAAAGTCAAACAAGTTTCACTTACCACATGGATGTGAAATTTAAATGCGAAAATAATACTCGAGGGGGGGGACCCATTACATAGGAACTTGTTTTACAAAAATAAAGAACTATTATTTTGAAACATTCGAAAATGTTACATGTCCAATCAAAATGGAGAAATTCAGTGACACATGAACTGTCAAGTTATGAAGAATGGATATTGTATTTCTGACAATGAGGCAATAAAATGCTCCATAATAGACAGATTATACAAAATTAATGGCATTAAAATTGACTAAACTTTCAATTTGAAACACTGATTTGGCACCATAGAACATTCACCGGCATTTCCAAACATTGAAACAAAAGGAGACAACTGGAGAAGCTTAGAACAGTGTGGACAATTTTTCATAATGTAAAAACAAAAGAAGCATGAATGATGTTCTAGTTTTACACATGATGTACCGAATTTGAAAACGGTAAAAGAAATGAACACTGTTGGTAGAATTTTTTTAATTACAATGCAATCTAATTAAAGTAAACGTTGGTTCCTGTTCATTAATTTGACAAACAAGCAATGAACCAATATTTTAACTGTATACAGAAAATTTGCCTGTTGTAAATCAGGGTTCAACCTTAATGCCTGTCTGCTAGTCCAAGGCAAGTCAATTCTCCTGCAGACTAGCTAATACTATAACATATGGTACTAGTCCAACAGGTGACTGGTACTCTCCCCTCAAGACTAGCATGGTTTGGGAAGGTAATAGATCAAAGGTTTAACTATGTCATGGTGTGAAAGTATGGTTGCTACTTCAGGCTGTGTAAATCTACTTGCCATCTGACAAGAACAAATTATCAGATTGACACTATCTTTGTCCGAAATTAGGCAAATTCCCGGAATAATAGTAAATACAAATGAACGAAACTGTCTTTATGTAGCTGTCTACAGACAAAAGAACAAAGCATGTTACGGTACATTAGCTTGGATTATCTAGACATGATGTAGACGGATTTACATGCTCTATTTGAGAAACTAGGTGACCAAGACTGGACATTTTAGGGTTTCAAAGATCTCATTTTTGCTTTGAAATTCCATCAAGAAACAAACAAAATTCGGCTATTAAATACTGATAATTTTAATGTTACGGACTGAAGGCAGTGCATGCGTACCAGTTGCCTGCATGAAACATTACCAGTCTCAGAATAGCAGCCAGTCGTTAAGTTGAAACCCTGTAGTTAGGTAAAGTTAAGGAAACACATGAAGACAGGGAAAACTATCGGGATATCACAATTGAGACAACTATTAGCTTTTGAGGAGTGAATTATTGTTGTACATTCCTGCAGGAATCTTTCACCCATACGAGGGGTTAGAGCTAGAACACTTTATCTCGCAATTAGTGTGAACATGGGTTTTAGGCATATTGAGCATCACCCTTTTGCAAACCCTTGACCAAAAAAAAGAAGAAGAAGAGTATGTCAATCAGATATTCAATAAAATAAAAGTGAGTGTCACTATATTTGAGTTGCTTCCCAAACTTTCAAATGTGATTTACTCAGTATATGGTAAAGTGGAGATAAGGTGGTCTGGCTCTAACCCCTCGAATTATGATGAAAGCTTCACAGGAACATGCATATCAAATGTATTTTTAATGTTTTTAGATGATGAAAAGAAATTGAGACAAACAAATACTGTAAATCATGAAATAATTCACTAATTTAATACGACCTATATTTTAGACATAAATGCGACACCAATAAAATGCCAACAGCCATGACTCCATACATGTTTTCCTCCAAGTCTTGCCTTTAACGCGTAGCAATTAAATGCGACAATACAGCGGTCACATTTTTCGCATTAATATTCTGCTCGCATTAATTTCATGATTTACAGTATGTTCCCACTTATTCAAAAGTCGTCAAAATACTTTTAAATCCAGTTTACAACAAAACTTGCTAAACCATAAACATTTTCAATTCTGTTCCAAGTGCACGATCACAGTAGACTTAAGTAAAGAAGCTCCAAATTAAATAACAAGCTACTCCTAGGACATGGCAGCAACCAGAGATATTGTGCTGAACCGTCTGGATATATACATGCATATACAGATATATACTTAGCATCATATACACAGGGAAGGTGTACAAGATAAATACATGCTGGTATTGCTCTGTACAATGGTCAATAAAAAACACAAATAGTTGATCAACCTCAAGCTTGGGCTTTGTTATAGTATGCTTACGGTACTGAAAATAATCTCAAATGTCATAATGGGTGTCTGCCAATCAATTCCAAGTCTTCAGCATTAAATGGTTGAGTAGATGGTGAGTCTACTTTGTCACTAGGACTTACACTCACGATTGTATTACAATATAATTCAGTTGACAGTAAATATCCTTATAGTAAATGTTCTTGAAATATATCATCTTTTTTTGCTGACCTTGAAAATCATTTACGTAAAAGTCAAATCCAATGTGAAATCATGGTATAGAAGAATCGTTAAATTTAACAAGCGAGTTAAGTTTACTATTGTTTTAAATTATTTCACTCACTTGTTAAATTCAACGTTTTTTAATGCCATGATTGCACATAATATATTTTTATAACTTAACAATAATCTGAGGCTGTATTCTCGAAACTTTGCAAGTCCTAAGAAGTTTGTATGTACTAAGAATTTGCCTAACTGGTTTTCTGCTTATGTTAATTTTTGAAGAGATCGTTCCCCACGAAGAAGTTTCGAGAATACAGGCCCTGGTGAACAGATCATATCCTACAAACAAGTAATTATTGTGACCAATTATTCAGGAATATGCCCTTACAACTTAATGAAATATACATGATTGTTTCCCAACAACTGCAACACTGCTGGAAAAGGCAATCATTCAGCATCACCAAGAAGAAACCTCAATGGAACACGTAGTGATGAATAACTAAACCACAGGGTGCCCCATTGAGCAGCGGTGACAGAATGGTCAGCTAGCTAACAGGTATCTCTTTATAACTACTGCCGACAGGGCACATACTATCTCGAGCTTAGTGCAATACTGGATTAACTAAGATATAAGTGTCCCAATTCTGAGCTCATTGAGGTAGCAGTGCACACACACACCTGAACAATATCTGCAAGAGTCATATCAACTACTGAAAGAAAAAAATGACAGCAGTACAAAATTATCGATCCCATATTATTAATACAAATTAAGATAACCGGAGAATAACAATAACTTACCATTTTTAAGTTGGACATTTGATCTTATGACACAGGACTATCCAAATTACTAAGTACGACTATTGAAAATATTAATTTGAAAACGCTTCATAACAGACATTTAATAGTCAACAATAACACTTGTTCTAACAAATATGCGAACGTTTAGTGTCCAAGATAATACACACTGTAACAAAATCTTCCACATGTTTCACCCAGACTGCCAATGAGCTTTGCTACTGTGATGCTGCCTTCAAATGGGTTTTCAATAGAGACATGGATTCGTTTTTCTTCTCGATGATTGGGTCCGAAGCTGCCTGGTCGACGATGCTGAACACAAACTGGAGACAGCCCACTTTGATGTAGCTCCCATGATGCAGTAGGGCCGTGCCTTCCCAGCCTGCACCGCTGCCACCAATGAGACTGGAGCTGCTCATACGACAGTTACAGGAACGAGGAACCTGTAACAAGACACTCTCTGTAACAACACAACACTGTAACAACATACAATATCTCAAATATCTCGATGAGACCTTTAGTCTGATTTTTCATGAGAATAAACTCGGTTCTGTTCTGGTAAGGGGAGAAACAAGAACAGTTCTGGGACCCGTTTCACAAAATGATTATAGCACTCCCCGAGTCGCTACCCAATGTTACATGTAGTCATGCAGTTACTACTCTCGTAGGGCTATGATCATTCTATATCAATGGCAGTGAAATGGAATACAGTTGCATGATTTTATTGCAGTTGAATGCCGACATAGTAATATTATTATGCTCAGTTATGTAATCAAAACGAAAAATCTCTCATTTTTTAATGAAATCACATGCAAGCAAATGAAATGTTTGTCCATGTGTTGCCCATGGCAATGCATATTAATGTGAAAATAGGAAATAATGGACTTGACATTTTAGGTTACAGTAAATTATTATTGCCGATTGCATAATGCCACTTCATCCATGCTTTTCAAAAGTTTAGAAAACACTTGGGTGTACGATCTAAAACAGCTCCTTACATCGTTAGCTTTAGCAGTCATAGTGAGTTTGTCTTGTTTTTCGTTGCTTTCAGGGGTGGGTGTAGAGGAGGTGCGTGAAGCGCGGCTGTTGATCTCGCGGACGGCGGCGACCACTGCAGTGGGTTGAGGTGTAGTGGCTGGCTTGTCAGAGAAGTCACACGAGTACAGGACGTTGTCCACGGTGGTGCCGTGCTCGCTGTAGTTCAACAGTTCGTAGTGACGCGTCATCTGCAAAACAGTTGTCAATACGTTTACACATGTATTCCAGTAGCCATTTATTGTGGATAAAAAGTTAAATTTGAAACAATTAGATATGGTATCCCAAAATTCATAAGCTAGGACAGGTGCAAATAAACCAAGGGAGATAATTTTACAATATGTATATACTGTAAAAGACTTATATTACGCGCGGACTTATATTACGCGCTTTACGCGCAAAGGTAACTTGCGCGGAATTTGAAGCCCTAAGTTTTGCTCATTGATTGAAGCGGCAATAATATGCCTAACATTCGATGACGCCAACATAACACAGTCACCGTAGTAACAGTAGAATCAAACAGTTTAAAAGAAA
>JAUTBV010090322.1:0-18652 GCA_032361325.1 Lepetodrilus fucensis | reverse complement strand
ACAAATGCATTTATTTTCAGGTAAAACCGTGCTAGACGACCATATCGGCCAACCAACTGTGATATTATGCCTTTAAGTTAATTTTTTAACTTTTAACATTTAAGAGCGACTCTCTACAGAAATGTTTGAATCGGTATTAAATACTTTCAGATACGGATACTGAAATAGATTCATTGACGTGTAACTAGCATGCACACAAATGAAACTTCGTGGAGCAAAGTATCATATTTTTCAATGAAATATTGTTAGTGTAAGACAAATACTACCATTATAAGATAAGGGAATGATAAAATATTGATATTTTTATATTACTTTCAAATGTGGACACGTAAAGTGGTATGTGTAAATACTGTGTCGAGTAACTGTAATGCAATTTGCTATACACGCAAGAAAATGCATGGGAAATACTATATATTGCACGTGCTTGCACACGTCTCTTTGGGTTGTATAATGGTGGTACTGAAAAGTTACCTCCCTTTGAACAAAAATAGAATCAAAATTAATAGTGTAATCATTTATTTTGTGATGGTAGTATATATTCAATGCATCACGGAAAATGAAAATAATAACATGGACATTACACTTACTTTTCTGGCACTGTGAGAAGGTTTTTCATATTTTTTATCTGCTGGAAGTGGTAGGACATGTCAGTAGCCAGAACCATGTCTATTACAAGTGCCCTGAACTCCCTGAAACACACAGGAGGCGGCCGGTCAGCTAACTATACATTGTAAGCATGTCTTCATATGAACAAGGGCTATAAAGGTTTACTAAAACATGTCTGGATAATATTGCCCAACTCAACCCTCTCCATGCTGGAGGCAACCAGAGATGCCCTAAAGAGCAGTGCCTGTGCCTAATCCAGCAGGGTGAGGGCTAATTCATAAACTGATACGAGTCATTATTTGTAACAACATGATAATAGTAATAGTTTTATTACAGGCGTACATGTACAGTTGTAGTTTACATAAATGTGGAAATTGCATACAAGAAATTCTGACAATAATAGCAAATTCTTATTTGCAATAACACTTGTCAAATTAATAAAGAAATTATATAATTTATTATTAAAATGGTCAGCTACCATGCTTGCACAACCATTGGAATATTCATCAAGCTATAGTACCATGCATTTTAAAATAAATTCTGCATATGTATTATGTGCTTTCTGCATGCCACCAGTGCTGAGACCAATGCATTACAAGCATTCTTCCTCTTCCTCTTCTTCTTCTTATTATTATTCTCTAAATTTGATATCAACGTGGTGAGCGCCTTACCGATATTCCTCTGTGCTAAGGTTAGCCACGATGCCGTTCTCTTCCTCTTTCATAAGGCGGAAGGCAGCACTTATATGGTGGTTCTCTAGCACGGCTCGGTCGTTATACAATAATGCCACTTCCGATCTGGAAACCAAACCAGGAAACATTTGTAATTAATGTTGTAGCATTCAATCAATATAAATAAAGAATGCGTATATTAATTTGTCCAGATCTTTTTTTCTTTTCTTTAAAAAAATGTTGGTTTCATGATTCTTTCACTTTCAGATATATTTTACTTAAGAAAATGAAGGTCAACAATGTTTAATTGTAAATAATTATTAGCAGAAACGTGATTCCATTCGTATTTGATTCCTGCATTTGTATTTCCGTTATTAAAAAAAAATGAAGTTAGAAAACAGTAAGGATTTTACTTCATTTTTTAAAAGTTGTCTCCCCTTTGACCATTGAGCATCATGTGAAACGTACTGAGTATATTCGATTACTTAAACATTAGTTATTAATAATGTATTAATAATAACCAGCATATATCACCTGATAAGAATTTCTGTGTTTATGTGTGGATATATAATTATATATATGCATATAAAGAGAGAGAGAGAGAGATATACGCACCCTGTGTTGATGTGGAAGTTATTGGTGGTGCCAGTGTGTTCAAAGTCGTGTATCAAAGCCGCTACAATGGTTGCAAAGATTTCTAAATCTGTCAACCAGTGCTGAAAAAGTAACATTGTACATGAACCAAACTCTGTAATAAAGCATTGTGCCATTGATCGTTACCCCCCCCCAGTCAAATGTTATTATTACTATTGTTACTACATTATCATTATTATTACTACTATTATTATTACGATTATTATAATAATAATAATTACTGACTAAAACACATATTTTTAACTACTTCTCTCACTAATTTTGTTATTGTTATCATAACAAGTATAATTACTATTATTATTAATATTTACTCAATAATAACAATAATACTAACAAATTTATTAATATATAATCATCATCATAATCACTATGGCTACGTACTGCGAGCTTGCTCTGTGAGAGAACATAGTGGACCGTCTGCGCAACGTCTGCTCCGTGCAGGAGGTTGTGGTAAGGGTTGCGGAACTTGCTGTAGCCGGCCTCCAGGGCGTAGAGGAAGCTCTCCAGCACGTTGGTGCCGATCTTGAACTTGGTGATGATGTCATACTTCTGCAGCAGTGTGAAGCCCACAAACTTCAGCGCATGACCATCAGAGGTATCGTTTACAGCAAACACGTTGAAAGACCAGTCGTCAAGATGCTGAAATTCAGACACGACACTTCCCAGATGGTTTTTAGCGATAGAAACTAACTTTAAAACTTACTAGCCTAAATAGTGATACAAATAACAAATGTTATGAATTCCTACTAGGGCTTATATCAGGATACCTTTAGCATTGGAAGAAATGGCCTGGGCATGCGGGTTAGTGTTAATTTCGATCCGTTTTTGAAATCCTACTAAATACATATACACCGGTATACAATAATCGTTAACTGATATTTGTACACATTGCACAACATCGTGGTTTCTCTATATATTGCAACTTCACTTCGTGAAAATACTGGCGAAATAATATCAAATTGGTGCAAAAATGTTGTATAGACATAACTTAAACTTGATTTACCTTTTCAATAATATGGAAATGATAGATTAGTGATCACATTAAGTTTTTAAATTACTAGTGAATATCTTTTGGGGTGTACTGTACCTTTAACTGCACTAAGACATGTGGAGGTACATGAATTCCCACAGAACTAGATAATCTGCGATATATCCTGAAAAGAAATCAAGAAATATATTTTGGATATTATCAGTCATATTTAAATTAAAGTATGACACAATTAATATTTTTGAGAGAGACACTAATATAGGATGCCATATTTTTTTGTCAATTCCCCCTCTCATGATATATACATTTATTTACCGGTATATCTTGTCAATTGAGTTTGTACTTTCGTGAGAATAAATATTGCTTAAATCATATCATTTTAATTGACAGATAAATTGAAAGTTCCCTAAGTAAAATAAACCAGAAAACCAGTTGTACCTGTCCACCATTATCCCTGCCCTAATTGCATGAGCAACACTTCGGAATTTGGGTTTATCGTCGCCTTTTCTCTTCATATTGCTCATCGACCTTGTGAAGGTCAGTGCCAACCAATCTCTCACTTCACTCGGGACGGCATCAGGCTCAACTTCACTCAACTCATCGTCTTCATCACATAATCGCCTACAACACAAACGTAAAGTTGTTCTGCATAAATGAACATATGTGTAAATTAGTATCGGATAAAAACATAAAATGTAAATAACAAGATATGATATAATGCCAATACCCTAGCTAGCCAGTCTTTGTCTTTGCTATAAAAACAGCATACATATCATCATCCACTATGCCAGAATCTGCTACAAAATCTCCTTTCAAGAGATAATTTGGTTTCTTATAAAGTTTCTAAATGTAGCATAGCAAACTGGCAGAAAATCTGCAAATTTCATATGGCAAAAAGTATGTTCATAAAAATAATGCAATTATTAAAAAAGACATCTTCTTCATGTTCAATAACTTTTCACAGTAGAGCTCTTGAATAATATTCACATGTACAATATGTACAAAATGATAATTAAAAGTAAACCTGTTATGGAATACAGGTTTGATGATAGTTTCACATAGATGTTTGTAGTTTCAATAATTTAAGCAGTCATTTAGAATGTTTCTTTTAATTCAATACAACAATGACTTCAGGTCAACCTTATAAAACTAGATTTATAATAATAACAAATAAGAATCTGTATTACGACTATCTATAGGAAACAATGTATAGAAAGAACTTTGTATATCTCACACAATTAGATAGAAAAAACCTCTTTGCACATCTCATTCTATTCAGTATATTAAATATAATTAAATCTCTGAAGCAATGCAACTGAAATTAACCATTTAAATATTTGCAACAAAACTTGAAACATGGGTGATAACTATTATGTAGGTCACTGTGACCTTTGTCTTCCTTTTTAAATGCAAGATCAAGGCCACGAACCTTTGACATTACAGTCATAGGTCACAATGTCATAAATGAATTAATAATACTCATTTCAAGCCTATCATGCTTACATATATGATTGTGGAAGGATGTTATTCATACTGGTATAAAGATCATGCAACGAAGAGGTCATGATAAGCTAGTGTTCAAAATGAAGAATATACAACTTGAATAGTTTGTTAGTTGTAAATGTCACTGACAACCATAGTAATTGACAAGTTTAAGATGGAACAAAACCCATTGAAAAATAATGACTGAAAAATTAAAACAATTCAATTAATAAAAGAATAGCTTTAAAGGGCACCTCAAAGGAGGCTTTTAAAAGATATCCACTGTAGACAATGTGATGACCACTTACTGTTCAATAAACTGGATATTGCTCAACTAACACTCACTGACACCATAATCTAAGGACTTGCATAGTATCTAAACCTAATAAAATGTAATTAAGCGATTATTTTTTTCCAAGAATTTGCAGTGGGAAAAAAAGCTCACCAATTAAAATTTCATCCAGAAATTGACCGTAAAATTTAACAAAAGCCAAAGATATGTTACCAGAATTCTTCATAGGCAATATACAGATTGGAAAGAGGTGTCACTACCAAACACATCATCATTGTCATTGAACCAAGGAGAAGCATGCTCACACACCAACAAAGTATGGTATACGCTGTCACACACTACAAAGCCGCCCAGTGACGGGGGCCGTTTCACAACTATAAAATGTGCGTATTTCAGAACTCATAAACAAAAATATATTTATTTTTATAAATATAGTATCTACGTGAAAGGAAACATATGCAAAAATAAATAAAACAATTCAATGCATATATACCACATACATCTATGTGAATAAGCACTAAACATACAAATATACACCCAAAAGATATACACGACTAATAAAAGGATAAATATTTCTAAAAAAATATTGCAAACATTCAAGCTGCCGCAAGAAAATGAAAACATAGTTATGACGCTAATGCTCCGTTCCCTCTCCATCAGAGTTGATAAGCCGATGGAGAGTTACTTCCCTTGTATTTGAGGCACGACCTTTCTCCTTCGACGATTTAGAGTCGGTCACTTTGCTGAAGGCGTAAAACATTTATGACTGACAACACATCAACGTGAGATCTACATGAACCAATCATCACAAGGTGCGTGGAAGAGTTTCCACGCCTAGTGTCCAAGCAAGGGAGCAGAATAACAAAGACGGGAGAACTTTACACAAGTGAAATACCACATTGAAGAACTTTAAATTACCACATGATGGTATAAATTAAAAAATGTAGTTTTAATTATTCATTTGTTTTCAACTATATCGATAGCATTTCAATTCATATCTCCCTGCTAGAAAATTACATAGTATATTGATATATTTTATGTATATAATTTTTCTGAAAACTTAAAATATATTCTTTGATAGTATATTTACTGGATTATTGGATTAATGGTTAAAACCAGACAACTAGACAACTAGACATGTTAAAACACAATCATTCATTCATTACAGAAGTTGTCAAACTGGCACAATCTGCTAAATATGTAGAGTATAGTATATGTAAAACGACAAACTGTAAACGTTTGAGTTAAGTAAACTAATTTACTTTCTATAGCTATCTATGTTAATGCTTGATTAGAATATATAGAATATATATATATAGATATCTGCAAAACTAAAGTTAATAAGTTTACAAATAAAATATCTAAGACAGCAAATTAAATTAAAAGATACACAAACTAAGCATAAGCTATTGTACCAAATCACTATTAACCTGAAAGACATCAACACTCTTACATCACAATCAGTATAAATGAGGATCTTCCTACATCAGTTCTGTACTTTTTACACTCTTCACACTATTGCAATACGTTTACAGTGGTAAATAATATCTCAGGTACAAAATTACCACATTTAGAATGCAGTTTTAGGGACGACCATGAAGACACATATTATCAAATCATTGGAGATTCCTTAATTTGGAAAATCTTTGATCTGTTTCACCTTGATACCAATAATTTCAAAGGCTTGCCATCCAAACTACCATAATTTCTTGCATATAGCCTCCATGGATCCAGACTATTTGTAAAAAAAACATGAATTTTGAGGTTATCTGACAGTTTACACAAATAAAAATAATAAAAATACAAAAACAAGAACTCATACCATGCTTTCTCAAGTAATGAGATCTGTTTAAACTTGCTTTCAAACAACTATTTTAATAACAATTAAGATCAATTAGCAGAAAATAGTGAGTCTTAACTGAAAGTCTTAATAAGAAAGTTAGTGAATCATGTGATCATTCAACGTGATATACCTCAAACCAACCATGTGATCACTCAATGTGATATACCCTCAAACCAACCATGTGATCATGGCTCCGTCGCTTGTTTTCGAGTTAACAAGTGGCGCTATATTCCATTGTGGGCTATCTGACAATATATTTGTCCAAATTAATCTATTTGGTCCCTTGTTATAGTGTAGCGGGCTATACGCAGGAAATGACAATAGTATTTTCAGGAATATTTCTTCAAGCTCTTTATCACACCTCGGTTTCAGTTCCTTAGGCCGTATTTGATTACAGAACCCTCGACACCAGTTGAGTGCTAGTCGCACATATGCAAAATAACTTTAAATAAAACACACGAGAACATAACACGAGTGTTGAAGACACTATTGACCAAACGGAAAAACTGTAAACAGTCACGAGTGCATAGCGGACTGTTGTCTGACGTCGCAACCCTCGACCACCCGAGGTAGATCGGGGAGTATGTTCGTGTGTTGGGACCACGTGGGATGACGTCATTAGGGTTGTGTTCTTGGATGTTTGATTTGAATTTCTGGGACCTGGAGTTGGGTGTAAATCAAATACGGCCTTAGGTATTGTGAAAGTTGTCATGACACTAGCAGATCTGCCATAACAGTAGTTGACAAACAATAACCTGAATTCCATCACCAAGCTAAACATAAACATAAGTATTAAACATTCTCTATAGTTTTAATTTATCATACATCCATCCATCCATTGAAAGCCTTGTTGACGTGGCAACTTCTCATGAAGGTGAACAGACTTGTAAATGATGAAGAATGTTATTATCCAGAATGCGTAACCTCTACACACCAACTGAAACAATTCGATTGTCCAGGTAACTAGTAATCTACCCCCAAGGATGCTGTGGCCTTTCCAGCAATTGATCGATGTCAAAGGTTAGTCTGACAAAATCGGCTACAGTGATATACTAGATCCTTGATCAGCTAGTGACTCAACTAGCCGAGAATCAACAGCAGACATAGAACTCTCCTCCAATGGTCTTTTTACATTCAAAGTACTGCACGGAATTGAATTTCAAAATTCGTAATCTAGATAAAAGCATCATGCTCTGTTCCCTATGTTCCCCATTCAAAGTACTACACATAATTGAATTTTAATATAATAAATCCAAATAAATGCACCATGTGCCTTTGTCTGTGTTCCAGTGAACAGAAAGTGGCTTTGGTTGGTTGGTTGGTTTCAATCTTTCACTAATATCATGACTTGTATGCATATGTACTGCTTGACTAGTCTGGATTTCCACCAGTTTTATAGTGCCAGTTCACTTAGAATATCATGTCGCAGATAATACAATTATACCCCACTCAGACACAGTATACTGACTCCGAGCTGGCCAAGTCCTTGCTTTACCCCTTTAATGCTGAGCGCCATGCAGGGAAACAACAAGTACCACATTTTAACGTATTTTGGTATGACGCGACCGGGGATCGAACCCGCGACCTTTCGCACTCCGAGCCGACGCTCTAACCATTACGTCACAGTTCAGCAACCAATCAGAAACTAATGGTAATAACGGGGTACTACATCCTTGTATGACATAGATAGTGTCGTATCTTATTAGTGTATCATTTACATACATATAGAGCAGCAGTCTCTATCTACGGTATATCATTGATGAAAGTAAGAGTAAGACTGTGTTTGACTAGACTGCATGCCACGCCGCGAGCCCAATGCCAGACCCTAATTGAATAGTTGTGTTCTGTATTTTCTTTCTTTTATTCCTTCTCCCTAGACATGTAATCGCGCTACGAATGTTGAAAGAACTCGATGAACATTGAGAAGTTAAAAACTGCATACATTGAGTAGCAGTTGTATTGAAGAGATTAACTCAGATTGTGATACAGTTAAAATACTCACTCTACGTGAGGTTAGATCGCGGAGTTTGTACGAGATGAGAGAACGGAATCGACACTTCACCTTCACCGACATTTAAATAGCACAGTGGATGTACGACTACACGACTCGAGGTATGGGTTTGACTCTGGTCACGGTATTAAGTATCTTCACCACACCACTTGTGAGGAACATTGGAGTTCATGTATGCAAAGTGGTATTATTTATTGTGCTACGTGTCATAAGTCTTGATTCTACAACACCAGCCGTGACTTCCAGTACATTACCGTAATACGGTGTTACAGGTCTTTCTACTACCATACAAAAATAACCCAGACTGTTGCGATATTGGTAAAATAGCGGAAACATACCTCATAAACCTTTGAATTATGTCGTTTGCATGTAATGTTACAGTAAACATTGGCACCGCAAAAAAACACCAAAAAAACCATTGCAATACTTTGATAACACATGCACATAATATGAGTGTCGTATTACCTATCTGGTGTTTCTGCTTCGTGTGATATATAGATGGACTGGAAATGAAGAAATAACTTTTGGTGCGGGCCTGTGCTAATATCCACTGCGCAGTGGGTGAAGCCTATTTCTGCCCGGTCTTCTACGAACTCTCGCGTGACTTCCAGAATGAGACTTGTGTTGACAAATATTGGGACACGTGACTTGCACGCGTTCAGCATGTACTTCACCGGCGGTGTCGCGTCTGAAATAATAGAAACAATAGAAATAATAACAATAATAATAGTAATAATACTAATAATAGAAATAATACCAGTTTACGTCTTGTTACAGCTATTGATACAACAAGAGTTATTATTAGGAGAAATAAAACAACCGGAAGTCTATGTTGGTAACCAAGCCATGATAAATAATATAATTACCCCCAAACCATAATTACATAGGAATGTTAACATTAATTAGGGCGAAAACGAAAGTAGAACTGTTCTCATGTAACAGAAACAAGTCACGCTGCTCAAGACAATTACTTGCATTCTAATTCTAGACAAGCTTGTTGAACGCTTCTGATTTTCTAGTAAACGAGCACCGTGGTAAACTATTTTAAATGATACGGGAACATGGATACCAAGCTAAATAAATACCGTAGGAAATGAGGAATAGTTAGAATAAGACACGCGTGTAGACGATGCAAATGTATACGTGTATATTTCGATGTACACATTGCCTATGCCATTACATAAATTGTGTACTTTTAATGTGACATTGTGTAAAACGTTTTACTAAGCTGCACAGGATATGAATCCACAAAGGATATCGTCCTTCGTCATTAACCTGTCTCCACTGAGGAAATTGTCTAACGTGGCCGTGGTACTAACGAACGTCAATCTAGTCTCATCCTCCTCTCTGATAATACTACGTTCTTGCATGCACACACACACACACACACACAGGAAGCCGGCAAACGTTCAGCAAGGAAGTGCAAACACATGAAACCATGGGCACATATTGATAATCCAGTCAGCATTGTAGAACATATTCCATAAAAGTTCATGAACGCAATAGCAGTATGCAGTAACGAGGCAGTGTTGCGACCTGGTATAACCCTCATGTCAATTGTTATGTAGTGTTGACGAAACACCAGTCACATAAAATAATATGTAGGCCTACATGTGAGTCATTGACGACCTATTATTACTATAAAAAATGCGTTGATTTTATTTATACATGAAGTAAGACATTACACCATTAACAAATAATGTCATTCTTTAAGTGAAATTGAAATTGACTCGACAGCGGAATTTACTGACTACAGCACAGTCAATTTAAATTGCTGCATCTACTGTGGAATAGTTAATGTTCTATATCAATTGTTAACCAAAACATGTGAAGAGGTGGAGAGATAAGGGGGTGGGGGGTGGGGGTGGGGGATTGGGGGTTTAAGAGAGATAGAGAGAGAGAGAGAGTGTGTGTGTGTGTGTGTGTGTGTGTGGGTAGAGATCTGCACACATTTCTTTTAATATAGTGGGGTTGGCAATATATGCCTGCCAATCCCCCATCCACTCCCACTCCCCCTTCCCCCCGCCCAACACACACATACATATACACCCCCATGGGTGTAGGATTGGGGTGGGGTAAGGGTGTATATATGAGTGATTACTGCTATTCCCGTCTATTAACCTACACACATATATAGATTGCCCTATTCATAACAATATCGCTGTATATCTATACAGACCGTCACCATATATACAAGACAACGCATTTCAGAGACAAAGGAGGTTTACGTATCTCCATATCTGCCTGTGAAAACATAATAGACATACGAAGCAATTCTACAGTGGAAAACTCCGAGGAGCTGGACCGTGTAGAACTATTCGTCACCATAGCAGAGCCTGGATATGTAGCGACATGAAGCAATAAGATTTATTTACTGCGTACAGACAATGCATGTTTGTATACCACCACCAACAACAATCCTGTCCATGCATGTATATGACTCGCCCTTGACTTCATACATCACTCGATATCCAGTCAATATTATCTCCAACGTGGCAGTTACCACATTTCGGACTAAATTTAAACTTTACTTAACGTATTTAAGCCATTATGACTTTGTGTACGATTTCCTAGTTCCAAGGCTGACCAGAAACACGATACTAATCTTATACAAGACTTATTGTAGTTAATGTCTGTATGAAGACGGGGACACTATAGACTACATAATGCACCAGCTATAGCTATCTCCCCGCCCCGCTTCAAGCAGGCCTCTGTTTAATTAACATGTAGGTGTGGGGTGAGCAGAGCTTGTAGAAAACCATAGTCTTGTATATTATACTGTTGTTATGTTTGGCGGCACCCAGAGTATTGAAAGCATTATGTGCGCTATATGAATACGTATATGACTTTCAAGAGACAGTCAAGAATACATGTAGGTTGATAATAAAAGTTGGTATTTAAGGGCAAGTCGAGACAGTTTCTCCATAGTAGCTTTGTGAGTGTAGAAATGTTTGAATGTCTGTTGAAAAATATACAATCTGGTATACCAACACAACCTTCAGCATAGTTATACCATGTCCTTAACATACAGCAGGCGACATAATGAACAGTGCGTATATATATAATACATCTGCCATCGTATACCAATTAAGATTAGCATTTCATGCATTTAACATTGATACGCAATATCCTGTATCCACATTACAAATACAGCATATTGTGCGTACATGAAACCCATGCCTAGCCATTCAATTAAAACTGTAATTCTGTACGTACGGTATATTGTCAAGTAATTCTCGTCTTCTACAAAGAATGGATACCGCAATAGCACGCTACCGTTTCTGGATTATCGATAATAACAGGATATTCTAGAAGTTATTGTTCCCCTCGATCGGTAGCGTTATACTTGCCTAGAAATGCCGTATTAATATAATAATGCGAACTTATATTACACGGTAATAACAACCAAATCAACATGAGTCATTATGGCTTACATGGAAAATGTTCAACGAGTGGTTTGGAATGATCAGGGGAAAACCATATACTAACTACAATTACATGTTCGAGCAACACATGCTCAATGATTATTCTAGCGGCACTGTATAATTTATTCTAATGAATGACGAATCCAGTATCGAATGTAGAGTAATACATATATAGAAGATGTTCATGAATATGTGGTAATTTGGTTATTATGTTCTACAATACGCATATTAAAATATATAATACTGTACATACTACTCTGCACTAGATATAATCGAGATACAATTATGCATTCCCACATCATAATGTAGATATGTGTGTGTGTGTGTGTGTGTGTCTCTCTCTCTCTCTCTCTCTCTCTCTCTCTCTCTGTGTGCTTGTGTATAGATGCCTAATGAATGTTTGAACATGACATATTAAAACATACAATAGTGTAACGATTTATATATACTTTCAATTTAACATATTAAATATTATGTCCGAATATAAAATTGTAACACATGTATGCACATTACAAATACTCTAGTATATATACTTACTATGATTATGATAATTTAAAAAATAAATATTTGCAATAATATTTAATTGTGTTTAATGGAGTAAAGCGATACCCTGTAGCATGCCTGTACAATATTACCGACACGAATAAGCAGGTTATTGATATTTACCAGATAAGCTGTATTTCGATGTTATCAACACTTGTATGTAATTCAGCGTTAAAAAGCTAACAACAGAGCGTAGTCGTAATCGTAATGGCGATCTCAGATGTTGATATTTCCTTGTGCAATGTGACCCCGGAGTTGCACGGTGCAAACTGTTCGTAAGGAGGGATATTTATTGCCTTTGTTTTGAATTTTCCAGTCAAGCGTGAAAAGAATATACATAACTGACATTGGGAAAATACTAATCTAGGTCGTATTTTATATCTCAGGTCATGTGCGACGCTTTCTGCCCTCAGGGACATAAACTTGGGGCTGGGACGTGTCGTATAAATATTCTGTATGTTGCCTTTTTATGTAAAGTTGGATGCGTTTGGTTGAAATACGTACTGCAAATGTACAACTGAACAATTTACATTCTATATTTCCAATTAAAATATTACAGGCAAATATACCTAATAAAAAAAAGGTTGTCCGAATTTCTCCGAGTCTCAATAATTACTTGTAATTACAAGAAGAGATAGAACGGACTGTACATAACGACGTAGAACGTGTTCAGAGTTTGAAAGAGGGTATTCTGTATGTGTTGTTAAAATAAGCATGTTAAAGGTAATACGGTTTATATAATACAAATTAACATGTATATATGGGTATGGTGAGAGGGGAAGACTAAAGGAATCTAGAGCTATCACTTATATTTCTGTCATCATCAGGGTTAAACTAGCCTAGCTAGTAATCTATGGCATCAGACATAATAGATAGGCCTAGCTCTTTTAAATAGTGAATTTAAATTAAATGTCAAATTAAAATTATTCGACATATATTATATACTGTAAACTATTGAGTGAGAAAGACGCACTACCAGAACAAGTTACGTGGTAGTGACATGGTTTAGTAACACAGTAGCAGCTATTTGTTGATAGACGTCGTGGTGAAATCTACACGTGGATCGTGTTATAATCAGGACACGATGCCAAAGAATTGCATAAACTGAATTCCTAAGATTTTGGCAATGACATCAAGCAATTTAAGTACGGCACCTCCTCGTGTTATACTGTACACTAACGGCATGTCCCTAAGCTAGCATTCGTCTTTACGACAGATTGTACGGTGCGTTGTTTTAGGGATTTATGTGTGCGAAATCCGCAATGAATTTAGAAGTCCAGTAAACGTCCTATAGGAGGGGGGAAGGTGCCTGGCATCGGACTGGCGAGGTTAGAGGAAATTGCCCTTGTTAAATCTCGCTTTTCCATCCTTTCAATATAGAGGCCAGCAGGTCCTTAAATACCCTGACTTTTTACAGCCATCATGGCGCTCGGTCCCAACCACAAGCACCGCCATCATACCGATCTGTATCAATACATTCCACTCTCCCGACACTCTCTGTCCAATAAAGAGAGTGTGCAGGGGAAATTAAACTTTGTGAGAGTGCAAATTTGTTCCAGAAATCGACGCCCTGCCGATTTCATAGATACAACTGCAGGGAAATTAACCGCCATAAACTTCATCCAAATGAGGCTCCGCGTTAATTGCTTATACGTGTAACTGCATCAAATTGTAGAAATGTAACTAGAAACACGACGCATTCCTATAGACAGACATTCAGACATTATCGTACGAACATAGAGACCTCTAGTCAGCAGACGCTGGCAGTCTTTGTTCCACAGTGTCGTGGCACGGGATCTCAATTAATGCATGGAGGAAATCTTGATTGAACGTCAATAAAGAAATTGACATCTGGGGTCTGGGATAGAATAGCAACTAGAAATGATACTCTTCTTGAATTGATTGGTCGCGGATTAAATTAGAGTCTGAGATAGTTCTGGATACCTGTAATGTCACTTACTTACTGGATAGACCACCAGTGGACAGGTGACGTAGTTTCATGTCCGTCCAGACACGGCACGTCTTTGTTCCATGGTGACAGATCTAGATCTGAACAAGGAAGACATTCCATCGACTTCCGGTATATGGATGTCTGGCTCCAACGGAATACGCTGACTGACTCCATAGAAATAAACACATTGCAGAATTATAGAATTGTATTATTGTTTGCATTTACCCGGGAAGGAACATAGATATCAACATCCAAGGAGAGTTATATTACTTTTACATGTTAATTAATATTGTATCTATTGCTTTCTGTCCGATATATTTACTGGTATACTTGCTGCTTATTCCGGTGTCTAATAAAGACTAATTGTTCCTATATTGAAAGTCTGTGCTGACTATCGTATTGTAGCACGTTATTGTACTTAATTGCGAGTGCATTATATACACTGCTTCTTGTTATGGTACTTCACTTCTCTGTGATGAATTGCGACTGTTAGAATATTATGAAGTTTTGATTAGCATGTGGTTGAGATTTGACTAGTTATTATGAAGTGTAGGTTGTCATGGAATTTCATTTCTTTGAGGCGAAGCAGATCGATAGGGAACTTGTCGTGCAGCATTCTGAAGAAACACTTTCCCCACATTGACATTCGCCGACGTCCCGCGGTGTAATGATCCTAGAAACTTCCGGACATTCAACTTTGTTATTTCGTGTAAGTAATATTGATCCAGCGGTGTAATCAATGCAATAAATTACCATTATGTAAAGCCAACGCGTTGTTCCCTGAAAGTAAAACAGTGTTTAGCTACACGAAGTGGTTGAAAACGATCTACCACCTCGCATCCCTCCGTTTGTTCTCGGGGAGCAATGAGTGTAGAAGTCCAGCACTTACTTTGCTACATGGCTTGTCGTCAACAATAAGGAAATCAGTTTTCTAATCAAGCTTGTGATCTGGCAGTTTGAGGACGCGTGGTCGAGTCACGTGCTGAGTTGAAGACATTGGAGTCAGATGACCTTCCAGCTCAGCGCCAAAGACCAGCGAGAGTCCGGCTACACTGACAAGCAGTCAGACCACAAACAATTAGCAACGTCAAAAACTCCTCACGGTGACTCGGTGCTATTATTTCCCGCCAGGTAGAACCGGATGCTTTTACCATACGACATAAAGTTTCCCGCCATCGATCGAACCCGCGTTATCTGAGAAGGGGATGCTGGCTGGCTGACGACATCGGACTCGTAACGCCAGATTGTGACTTGTCTTTTGGGGCATGAATTTACACGTAAAGTCACTTACTAGACTTACGACTTCAAAGAGAGAATGATCACAAATCTTACGTGTCTGTAATGCAAAGCGTTATTATTCTATACTCATGTCTAATGGCCTGTTACATTTGTGCAACGGTGAATTCAATTACAACGGAAACTTTCAATCTTGTCCCACTTATCATGATATCGTATTCTGACAACATTAGCCAATCGATCAAGCTGAAAGTCTTCTAGAAATTGCCGAGAAGTGTTCCGTCCAACGCAGACCACTGTTACACAGTTCCACATATAATTGCCGCGCTTCAAACATCCACCCAACTATATGCATGCTTGTCTACGTAAAAGTAGTACTAGTAACTTAGGAGGTATATAAAAGTGGGTTAAAAGTGCATTAAGCGTCTCTAACATAAGACGGATTCTCGCCACCCCCGCCCAGGCTGTCGGTGTGTCTCCGAGGCCTACAGTCTTGACGGTCCAGGCTGTGAGTCTTTCTCCGAGGCCTACAGTCTTGACGGTCCAGGCTGTCAGTGTTTCTCCGAGGTCTACAGTCTTGACGGTGCAGGTGTCCATCCTTACACAGATGCACTTCTCAAAGGACACCTCTCGCCTCCATCTTAACTTCTTTAAATTAATTTCGCTATCCTCATCCAGAGTTAAGAGTTCTATCCCAGAATAGCCGACATACAGCGTTCTCCTACACAAGCTCTGTCGTGCAGGAAGACCGTTAAAATCTACACAGCACGTGGAAGGCAATTTCCTCTTTCTTAGATGGGCGACATCATCGATTTGCTTAAAAGTCGGAAATCCTCCGTACACACTTTGGGAAAGTTGGGTCCTCAAGTGTCCTCTCACTCGCAGTCAATCAGAGAGCAGAGTGCAGACTGGGTGCCCCTGTGATAGCGCTCGGTTACATGATGTCATAGAAACACAAGACTCCAAAGCAACTGGTCTGCGAGGGCTCTTGTTCTTGAACTCACATGTGAATGGTTCTTGGGTTGGCACCCATACGAGGCAATAGACCATCTCTTTTCTCACAGGAATCGTTAATCCCTCCTCGTAATTTTAAGACGTGAATTAGTTTCTGCACCTCTTCGATAAGTGCTAATTTATTGAATACCAAACTCTCATAAATGAAATGCCCTTCTTAAGCAGTTCACTGGTGATGATTTGACGGTAATGGCAATTTTAACCAGATGGATTAATTGAAAAGAGAATATGTGGTGCGTGTAAATAATGACCTATGGGTGCCTAATGTACTTCCGGTATGTTCAAGTGTGACTTTAGTCTACATAACAGAATATGGTCAGTGTATATATTTCAAAACAACCCAGTTCCCGCTCTCACATGGATAGATATATATAAATCAGGAAATGTTATATTCCGTTATCTTACAATAGTTCTTACTTATGTGACAACTAGCTACGGTATTTCCGTTATAAACTAGATGCGGTAATTATTGTAATGTTTAAAGTAAGGTAGGTATACACACTTGCAGAGCTTCTGGCATATTATCTGATATCAGAGCATCGCTTTCTCATTTAGTCTAATACCTATGGTTCAGGGTTCGTTCAAATCTGTTAGTATTCTAACAACCCAATGATAATGTCAATCTCAAGTCTGGTAAATGTCACAAACAATCTACTTAAGCACGTGACGTCGTGATACTGGTCGGTGATATCGCTGGAAATGGAAAACAATATCTGGCGACGTTTCCGTTTCTCAGTGGGACATTGAAATTAGGACTGATTATCCAACGCAATCATTGGAAATACTAGTAACATGTTGAGCCATAATCGACTGTCTGCAGAATGGAACGTCAGTTTCTTCTGCGCATGCCCGACGGAGAAATCTATAGCATGCAATTTATCCCATGACACAAGCGAACACCATTAGGGCGTTACAGGAGATATTTGCTTTCGTGAATGTTTGATGAACATGACGTGATTTGTATTGGTGAATAGACATTAGAAAATAAGCTTGTCGACTTTGGGGTCTTGCTGTTAAATCGACAGCATTTGTGAAATATCAAAACAAGTTATTCGATGTACTTCCGGTTGTTTTACGGCGGTATAATGAAGTACTTTCTGGCACTTCTATTAATTCAAGCACAGTTCCCAGCACACTTTGTCTCGCTCAAAGGATTTACCCGATAATATCTCAGAATCGATCATGGTCGTTTGTTATCCGGCGTCCAAACAATACAGCATTCAACAAAACAATACAGCATTCAACAAAACATAAGCCGTGACCAATAATCTCTCCCCATTAAAGTGATCAAATCTCTCGCCGTGCGGAAGCATATAAACACTCCATTTATGCACAATAAGTTAGCAGATGATCTCAAATGGACTCGGAGAGAGCGCCTTCCGCAGTTTGCCCGAATCGGAAGTTGGAAAGATTATTTCTGGGACGTGTCTGCCTTAAAGCCAGAGTGTTCAATGAGTCCTTCCATTTACTTTCTACGATTAATCACTCCGTTGTGTGTCCACCGCTCGCTCGGCTCGTAACGAGCCACGATAACGCGTGCAAGCATAATCTGTCGCTTAAAGGTGAAATTCTGTATGATGTCGAGGTTAGTCCAATACAATATAACACTTTGACCATCAGTGATGTAACTATCAGCAAGATAAAACCCCTATTTAATATGAGGCATGGGGGTTATAATGCGCCTTTATACGAAACATGATGAACGTATTGCAGTCAGAACTAGCACTGATAACCTCACGCTTGTTATCAATGTCCCAATCACGTGCACGATGTTTTTTATGACTTTGCGGGTCAAAACACGATTCTGCGAACGTCCACGTATTCCAAGGCGAGAACATTAGTTGGTCACTACATACAAGAACACTACACACAAGAACACAACACACAAGAACACTACATACAAGAACACTACACACAAGAACACAACAGACAAGAC